>JAQGAP010004663.1:0-10100 GCA_034697805.1 Orchesella bifasciata
CTTCCATGGGTAAGTAGGGTTTATAATCTTTGTGCTAAGTTGAGATTTACAGGCGTAATTAATTAATTAGTATAAAGCGTATGCTTGAACTGTGATCGGAACAGAATTGTACTATATTATGTAAGTAAGAGTGAATGCCCAACGCGCCACTGAAACTGAAAGTAAAATTGTTATTCAGAGTTACCTAATTCAATTAGATGGCTATAAATATGTCAAGCTTTGCATTACTTCGTACCTGTGGGTAGGGCCAATTGGGTTTGGTCTCCACATATCCTGAAATCCTATTAGAATCTAAATAAATAGCTTGTAAATCAGATGCATCAATCACACTGCACGTTTCTATCCAGTATTTTTCCTGCTTTACTACTGCAGAAGTGAAACACAGAAGTTATATCAATAATTAATTTATAATATATTTAGAACATTTATGAAAATTGTTATGATAAGAGGGAGTAGTTTATAATATTAAATTTTGCATTTAATGTTGTTACTTATTAATATTCATTTAAAACGTGTGTAAAAGGTGATAAAATGTACGGAACGAATATCTAAAATGGAATCTGAGCCGCCGAGTGCTAAACGAACAATAATGATTGGAAGGATGTAATTTGAGAATAATTATTATCATCTCCATAATCAATTTACACTAATAAATGTTTAATTAATCCAACAAAGCTCTGTAAAAGTTTCTCTGTAAAATCATGATTGCATCTTTATTTTGGTTTCTTCCTTCACATTTAGCACTATACTGACGAAACTATAAACTATTCACTTACAATATTACATTTGTTCTTCACGAAATAATAAGTTACATTAACTATCGTCATGTTTCACAAAGTCAAATTAATGAAGTCAAAGTTAACATTTATTGGCTTCAAATATATCATATAAAATAAGGTTTGAACAGACTTACTAGAAGAACACTTTGTGATCTTGATCATGCAACCGGATCTCGAGAAAGTTTCACCTGTAATAGTTTTGAATGAAACGATTGTGCTGCAATCATTAACACTGCAAGATTGTTTAAAATAAATTAGTTCACAAGAGCAGGCCTAATTTTAGGCAGCAAGTATTATTGCAAACATGAAACGAATATGACTCTTTCGCCAAAGGAGGCGTTACAGAAGCCACTTTTAGCCCTTCAATGGCTTAGCTAAATTGGTTAAGGCTGCCGTGATTATGATACAACTTAATTCGTAGAACACAAAAAAATATAACATTTGAAAACTTATTTTTATCATTCCATAGAAGAGGCCTTGTACTTAGCTATGTAAATAGTTGTATAAAATGTTAGGCATGTATAGACCTCATAGTAAATACGAGTAGAAAGCGTAGACACAGAAATTACAAATACGAATTACAATACTAGATAGATGAGAAAACTACGGTTGAAAATTAGTTCAAGTTTCACTGATATTGAAGTTATCCTTATACATACCTCCTTTGACATTCGCAAAATATTTTGTTAGATTAGAAAAGTAGTCAATTTATAAAATATGACATTTGGATAATGGGTTTGATATAAATAGTTTTGGTTTATCGTCTTCTTTTGAATGTTCAGGATTCAAGTTAACTTTAAGCTATGTTTTATTTATTATGTAGGCCAATATATGAGCATAAAGCAGTCTGCGAATTCTTCTAGCAAGGCTTTAAAGAATCCATTATATTTTGGAGGTGAAAGCATTTGTTAAAGGTTTCATTGAATGAACGAATTTTCTATTGATTCGCGTTCTGGTTATTTCGACAAGATATAATTTAAAGTCATCGTGGTACAAAATTGACAGAACTTGTAGTAGCAGTGCTCTGCTGATATGTTATTTGTTAACGTATTTCAAATTTCAAATTGAACCTTTTTCAAACATACATTCATTTAACATTCAGATGATACATAAATCGTAGCAATTTAACCACCGGTATTGCATAAAGAAAGAGGTTGAAAGTTTGAGATATGCAGACGCAGACTATCCGAAACAACCTACAAAAGGTATGATATGAATGAGCATTTGATACTGGTTTAGAGATAACCAATACCGTTTGACTATTGCTGAATTAAAAAATAAATTACAGTATCATTATCGATCTAGACTTACTGCTACGTTAAGTACATTACACAATACTCATAGTAATATATGATTTACAAACTTTTCCTATCTTAGATTACAGTCTACAGTCTACAAAGTTGATATGAAGAGATTTCTGAGAACAAAAAAGGTGGTGTGGTAGTGCTGATATATATGGTGGTGCAGTTTATGTGGACATCATTATCCTCTTTGTGATTTGAACAATATTTTAAACATTTAATTTCAAAGCTGAAGCGTTTTCAATCGTTGTATATTTCTACACGGACGTTTCAGAGCTGAGGCGGAGGGTAAATTTGTTGCTCTTCGGATCGACCACTTGCTCCGTGAGA
Organism: Orchesella bifasciata; assembly: GCA_034697805.1. Lineage (NCBI taxonomy): Eukaryota > Metazoa > Arthropoda > Collembola > Entomobryomorpha > Orchesellidae > Orchesella > Orchesella bifasciata. The sequence continues at coordinate 2,411 of JAQGAP010004663.1, forward strand.
TTGAAGTGAGGTAAAGGTGCCACAGTCACATACAAACTGACCTCCCCATTTCTTAATAAAAAGTTGGTGTCCTTTCCCACCGTTCTCGAGACAGAAAAGTCACTGACAAGAGCCCAAGATGACACGCTGCCTTCTCGGCTTCCCTGTAAATTAGCAAGAAAAAACACATATATCAAGTCATGAGCTGAAGTCATAAAAGCTACAATTGTTGAGATACAAAGATTTGTTGCCCGAAAGAGGAAAAGTAGAAGAACTGACATTGTCATGCAGAGACAACAACAATAGATGATTTAGTGCGATCAGTTTTCTGCACATTTCATAACTTGAAGATAAATTAGTCTGATATGTCGATTCTAGAGAATGCTGTTCATTACCAAGATCGTCTTTCTTGCTGTCTTTGATCTCATCTAGTCAGTCCAGCAGTTTAAATGCTGAAAGTAGCATACTTTGCATACCATAAGATAAGCTAGCAGTTGGCTGAGATGTGGTAAATATCATATTTATACCTATATTACAAATATGCATAAATAAAGCTGGAGCTGGCTAGTATATTACAAGAATGCCTTGCCCAATGCCTGCGCTTTCATTTGACCAAGTTGGTAATACCAGCCACCCCATACCAGCAACAAATCATTATCTGTCCGTTCATTACTATCTTTATGCAAATTATAAACTCAAGCTCATAATTTTAATTTGATCTTTTTTCTTCATTGTGCAACTTTGTAATCTGTTTCAATGAAATTACAGAGCAGCCGAATAGAACCGCAGTTCCCAATAATTCAATAATGACTAATGGTTAACCAATATGATTGCAGATAAATTATTATACAAACAATACCCACTGTTTCATGATCATTGCGTGCAAAAAGAAGTACATTAGCTAAAAGATGAAACTGTATATATGTGAATGCTACGCGTACACTGCATTCCTTTCCCATCTTCATATTCTTTCAAGATCATGAGCTATAATAACCAGTCCAGTTGACATCATCACTGCCAAAAGAACAATTGCGTGCGTGTAGTTATGTAACTTGAGAAATGCCGTAGACTTTTGCTTCTTACAACAAATTACAATCCCTTTTTCTCATGTTACCTCATGTTTTATCTCAAAATCATAATCTTCCCGTCCCACTATTTACTGCATCTCCTCAGCTAATTTTCTTTCGGAAGGAATGTATGCGGTTTTCTCTTCAAACTGCGCATATTTCTCGTTATGTATTGCCTCTAATTTGTCCTCGCTATCTATCAGGTATGACAAGAGGACGAAATGAAGTAGAAGATCAGCGGTGGGGCTTCCAAGTTATGAGCTCATCTATAAATGCTTCTTGCACAATGCTTGTGAAAACTCAATTTGCGATTCGCAATTTTCTCATAGTTGTCTTTAATTCTTGAAGCCTAAAACCATGACAAGACTGTCGGCAGACGAGAGAGCGCCGTAAGCTCAAACTTCTTTGATTAATTGCACCTCATTAAAATTTAATTATCACTTTTTTTCTTCGCACTAGACCTCCTACGAGTTATTCATCATCCATCAGCTAAACAGATAAGGGCATTGTGATAATAAATCAGGAGCAGAATGAAAAACGGTACATACGCATATTTTGTTAGGCTCGTAACGTAACGGTACGCAGATATGAAAAACGATTCGGATGTGAGGAGAGAATTCTGTTGCTTCAATCTTACTTTTATGAACATCAAAGCGGATAAAAATAGAGATGCTGCTACACATTTGTCATTATGCACATAGGAAAAATGGGATTGTATTGAGTTAATGTATTTCAATATTGTAAGATTCTTACCTGGAGCACAGGTTGATACGATAAATATCTGTCGAGAAATGCCCTCGGGGCAAGGCCAAGTCTGAGACAAGCGGCCAAGTGGTGAAGAACACTCTCAGCAGTGTGCCAGGGTTGTTGACGTGTCACCCGCAAATATTTTTGTAGTGGACGAGCTAAACTCGGGAAGACGGCTGCGGCAGCTTCCATTGCGTCCAAAGGAACGGCAGGACCTGAATTAAGAGAATGCAACATCACATTTACAATGGTATTACGAAAAGTATATATCAAAATAGAGAATATATATAGTCAAAGCCATAAAAATATTGCTTTGATTTCGTGAGACAGTTTACAAATTGCTCTTGTTATACGGATGAAGCCTTTATTCTACAGTAAGTATTGAGGCATCCAACCCATTGCCAATGCCACACATGATGAATTCGGACATGTCAAAAATTCTAATTATGTCAATCAATGATGATCGTCCATTTTGCATCGGTAAAATGCTTTTATGATCGGCAGGCAAGCATTCAATTAAATACACTGCATGTTGATGCGATTTCCTTCCACTCAAATGTTGAAATGACTTTATCTCTAATTTTTATCTTCTCAGAATCAAATTTCAGGTGGGATGCCATGTTTTTATGCAACCCCCATTTGAGAAGAGAAGCTTCAAACCCGAAATCGTAAAAGGGAAGAAGGGATTATATCCGTTCCCATGCATGGACTGTCAGTAATCACATAATAAAAGGGGTTTCTTCAGCTGTCTGATGTCTTATGATTATTTTACAATCTCGAATTTCAAAGTAACGCATCAGTTCAGAGTGGAAACGAACTATAATCTGAAAATTGCTTTCAATCCGTAATTTTGAATTCAAGGCCATGCTGTAATCGAAGAAGAAAGTTTGTATCTTTTAGGTCTACCCACTCATTATATAGCCATATATACGCAAAAGGTCCATACCTTGCATACTTGCATATAATTTTTGCACTAAAGATAGTGATTCTCATTCGGACTTTGCTACTTATGTACACTACGCATACGTACTCAGAATTTAAATGAACAACAAGAATTTCGAAGCACGCACAAAAAAAAGCTTTTATCATTCTTAGCTAGCCGACGAAAAAGATCTCAACAAAAGTTTCAATGGAAGAAAGAAACAGTGTACAATACATTTCCCTCTAATCCGAATCATCATCATCATCATATTTGTCAATTTGTGAACATTACCGATGATCATTTTATTCTCCAAAACGGAGCCATCAAAATGCATATGATTTCTTCACTGAACATTTTATATTTATTGCTTGAGAAGTAATCCCAAATAAAAAAACTAAACTTCCGCTGAGTCATCCATTGGCCTTTTTGCTTGGGTTCATTCAGTCATAACATATTTTTCATGGAAGTCTATCATAAACACGATTTTATCCTCGGACGCATTGTAGCACGGAGGAGGAACGAGTTTTTCTTATAAGACTCAATCAAAAATCTGTTATATTTCAATTCGCCACACCACCCAACTCATCATTTTTTCTGGCTTGTCAAATCATTCTAGTGTTCATTCAACCTAAAACCTGGTCCTTAATTTGGAGTTACGTGATAACTCATCATAAACCATGAGCAAAATTCTAGGAGATTCAATTAAGTGTCCATTTAGATAATGTATAGAGGAGCATGGCGAAAGGATGCTTTATTTGATCGATAAAGGTATAAAAACACATGTACCCAATGTACTCGTTTAAAAATGGATGAATGAACGTTTTAAATGGAAGGGGCAGTGAAAATCATCGTAGTGGACCTCCGCATTACAACAACCATCTTTTCAACTTTTCTTTCATTTCACTCACTCACAATCAGTCCAATCCTGTCGGATTTCCACTAATTAGTCAAGCCTTATGGGCTTTGCAGCAATCTTATGAATCCTGAAAAAAAACTGTGGAACTAATTTGTTGCCTCGCTCGTTCAAACTTGCATTTTGTAATTGTTACATGTTGTATGTAACGGCGGATTCGAGATGAAGGGGCCAATTAGAGCTGACTAATCTGGATCATTAGCCGTGAGACGATAATGACATGGATGAATATTCCCTGCATTTATTTTCATGTCTTACACAAAAACCTAAGCCGGTACTATTACGCTCACGTTGAATGTTATTATGCTCACAAAAAGGCTGTAAAATGTGTTAGAGAAGCAGAGAAAAGCGAAAATGGTTAGAATGCTCATGTTCATACTATACCTTTACCTTGCTCATCCTGAAGTCTCTTGATATGAGTAAATGCCTCCTCTGTTGCTGCAACCAATCTGGCCCGTCGTTTCCGCACACGTCGCTCGTACTCATGTTCCTCGTAGAAACGCTCGTTATGGGATGACCCACGGCGAGACATTCGACCGTTCTGCAGATTGCATTCGAAAAATCACAAGCTCTAGTTCTTCGTCTTTCATTGTTTTATTACTATCATCACATGTCAATTTGCATGCATAAAACAAACTTGAACCTTCTTGGGTGTGATAATAACTCACAAAAAAATTATGATATGAGCATGCATGCACATGAAATTATCAACATACCGGTGTGAACGTGGATGAGATTCCATCAAAATCGTAAAATTTGAACGAAGTCGCTGTGGAGTTGTTCATGGAGGGTTGACGCTTACGAATAGGGGGCATTCTGTCCAAATGTGGATTGTACAAGGGAAACTCGGTGTAGTAATTTTGAAGCACCCACACAGCCGCCCTTTGAATGCTGAAGCTTCCCATTACCCACTGCTTTGACATGCCATCGGGGGAACGGACAACTGTCACCTGAACATGACAAAATGCCAGATTTTGAGTAAAACCATAAATACTGATGCTGAGAGTCACGAAACGAAAAAACATTAAATTAATGACAGCTTTGACAACAACCAAACCACATTAAAATACACAATACCAGACCAGTGCCATGTGGAGAAAACATATACACAGTTAGTCATGTTATGTTGTGGTTTCTAACCTGAAACTGCGGCGCAATGTGACGAACTTCTGTGAGTAGAACACCAAGATAATGAATGGCCAACAATGCATCCGCCAGACCACCAGCGAATGCAGTTGCGCCGACAATCGACAAATCTCCATCCTCTTCCGCTCTTACCTGCAGAAATAAAGAGACAATTTACATGTAACATTTCCTCCTAAATTTCAGTTTCCATCTCCTGCTCACGTCTTTACAGCCAATGCTACGAGAGACGGTGCGGAGGATCCTTTTATGTCATCAATAAAAATTCAACAAAAAATTGGAATGCAAACCAACTCACAGAGCTCAATTTTTATGGTCATGATCTTCATTAAAAAACCACCACCACCACTATACTACGACTTCTATCATCATCATCATCATCATCATGATTGTAAATATAGCCAAGAAAAGAACAAGGGAAAACAAAATCAAATTAAAAATTTCTCATGAAGTTACTCAAAAAATTGTATTTTCTGTCGTCTACCCAGAAAAAAAAAGTTTTATTTTAGCGAGAAATTTTTATATTAAACCATGTACAACATGTAGCATCAAATCTCATGAATTTCTTTTTTCAAACTTGTGGAAAACATCACAATAAAGTGGATAAACATTATTATGGTACATGCTCAAAACATATTTGGGGGAGAAAGAGGGATCCGTGTTTAGACAAGACAAGGCAAGAGTAATGTCTACGGTCGTATATATGTATATTGCTGTCATTATTACTATCATTACACACAAACTTTTTTCTAAAACATTACAGGTAGCTCTCGTCTCAAAGAATCCAACGAACCAAGCCACGAATCTACATAACTTGGTTGATATAATGCTTCGTAATTACTTGTCATAAAATGAGCAATGCACGACTAGAGCTTTGGTAATAAGAAAGAGAGGCGCATCGGAGCAATATAACGTTTTTTGTCCACACATCCACAAAAAGCTGTATTATGTGGCCTAGCCTGCACCTTCCTTGGTTAGTGTTATTATCCATGATTCTTTGATACTACTATTCAACTTGTTGCTTTTGGAGTTTTTGTCGGGTCTACGGCAAAATGGGGAAATGATGATGATCATGATCATCCGCATCATCATCTATCTCTTTGAGAGTAACGTAAAAACGGCAAAAGCCTTTTATTACACTATGTCATGATCCCATATCATGATGATGGAAAGACAGTCGGAGGATTTATATTCACGTATCAATTCAATGCGATATGAATATAATGCGTAGACAAAAGGAAAATATATTTAAAAAGATATAATAGAATCTTGTTTTGTGGGAAAACCTTTGGGTTGTTTGACTTTGAGAGGAATAAAAGGTATTACAACAACGCAATATAAAATTCAAATGAGTTTTAATGACAGTAATTCCAGATAAGCAAATTAAAACTCAATCATATGGCTCTTTTTATCATGTCCTCATGTATAATAGGGAATATGTAATTGAATGATTTTAAGATAATTTGATTTATGGGGATGAATGAGACTTACCCAGTAGAAAAGCCAAAAAGTGAAAGCAGCAAGGAAGGCAAGAAGAAGTGTGATGGCACGGAAAAAGAATATTCTCGGCATTGTGGCTGGAGATCCTCTCCAAAATATTGCCCAAACTGCCCCAAATAGCGCGACGAGCTTGACAGCGAGGGCGAGAAGAAATGCATGACATTCGGGACCACATTCACGGGTATTGGTAACAGGGCGAGAGGATGGGAAGCCGATGCGGTGGCCGACTACCATTACTATCGGACTTGCGACAGCGATCACCACGACTCCTGCTCCTATCACAGAGCCTACGTATCTGTTAAAAATTTGAAACGATGAATGGTACAGTATACTCAACAGCATAGGCAAATCTTTAGTCTAGAAAACAAGAAAATAGGTTGCTGTTTGTTACCTTTGACACCATCCCAAATTGTCGGATGACTGGTTTTCCTGGGGTATCGTTGCCCATTTTATACTATTTACAGTTCCTCCATTTCCTATTGGAGAATTTGATCTATCGGATGTGTTACCTGTGACTGCCGTAGCTGCATCTCCCCACCCATCATCCTGTAAATTACACAGAAATAATGGAATTATTTCATTGTTGGTTGAAGCTTCTTTGATTTTATTATTCATTTTAACATATGTGTTCGTTTGAACACCGAGAAAGATTGAAGTTCGTCATTAATCTTATTCTCCAATCTTTGTATAAAATGTAAACTATTTTAAACTCATATAAACTACATACTGCTTCACCCTGTATTGTATTTCTATATAAAATTACTAAGCTCTAATTGGAATCCAACTTGCGAGCTGGCTTTTGACTGATAAAGTCTCATCTGGATTGATGCAACATATTTTTTTACTATAACAGAAGCATAACGTATCTGCTCAAATTTTTTCCTGATGTTTCTCTCTATTCTGTATAGTATAAAACAAGCTTCAATGCGTTTAGTTGCATGCATACGTTGATGTTCTTAAATGACTGAGAATTGCCATCGACAAAGTGATATTTTTAGCTGCTAAAGTTGATCTGCTTCTTCCACGCTTCGTCATGGACATTTGAGTCCCTAATTTGACACGGTTTAGTCTCGAAGAGATTACTCTTTTAAGACCCCTTTCACTACAACCGCATCTTACTGCAGCAGCAGACTCATACGGTGACTCCTAAATTGGGGATTAGATTAAAAAGGAGTAAGTGAAGCTTGAGACTGGCACTGACAATATATGTTTGCATGATTTTCATATCATATTGCACGAACACGACGGAAGGAGTGACTTCACATGTCTTTTGTTATAAATGAGTTGGGCATGCATGATTCAAAACGGTTTTTGTGAGGCATGTGTTGATGTGCCTTAGTAAAGCATCATCTTTTAGAAAAGAGTAAATGTAGCATATAGCATGAATGAATAAGTGGTTTCTACTAAAAGCTACAAACT
>JAQGAP010004664.1:0-10100 GCA_034697805.1 Orchesella bifasciata
ATTAAGAAACGCTTTTATTATATTGAGGAAAACCAAGCCCCACTGCCGAGAATCGAACCCCAGCAGTCCATTCGGCCGCACTACTTCTGCCGGAGTGCTTACACACTTGCGTTCCGCTGCCTGTTCTAGGAAAACATATTGGGACAATATGGATACAACATCTCCAAATTATCAATTGGGGCCGAAGCTTTCAACGTCATGAGTTTAAACCTGTGTAACGAGAAACTGGTGAATGTGAAGGAGTTTTCGTAAAGGGATCTCTTCAATGGTTTTAAAACGGACACATTTGGGAAGCTTGCAGCCGTCAATTGGCCTCAAATGATTACACTGATATTGGTGGGGAACCTGGATACCATGTCTCATGTTTTCATAAGGGCTATAATCAGCTTTCGTTTGAGTTTGCAGATTTTGGATGTGTCAGGCCTGGAATTGGATTGGCGGCGCTTCACTACAAATGGAATGCAACTGAGGGATTGGAGGAGGTTTCCGAACATGGTGAAGTTGATCATGCGGCCAACAAAAGAGTTTCATTCCAGCCCCATTTGGGGAGTGTTCCAAGTGGTCTTTGGGAAATTTAAATTGATAACTTTTTCGGAAGGATGTGCATGGAGGATTGAGAATGAGTTTATCTCCAAAACCCCGTTCTCTGAGTGGCTAGTTCGCTATTTCAGCATCTTTACCGAGCTCCAAAGAATTAAGAAAATGGGAGTTGGTACAAATGGCAGCCGCAAACAAAAGGTGTTTGCTCGTTCAGATTTTGCAGGATGAAATAAAGTGGAAAGTACGTGTTCCTGAGTAAGAGGCAAAAGTTTCACGATGTTATATTTGTATCTTCATTTAAAATATAAATTAACAATCCAACTTGTAGTTATTTCACAGCATTGTAATTAATTATTAATCCGATTATGTTTGAAGAGGGTTGATAACGATGATAACAAATAAGCGTAGAATGATGTTATAGTGCTAGTTTCCCTGCCTTATCGTATAAGTTTTTGTTCTTAATTAAATTCTTTGTAATAATCATGGTGGTTAAACTTATGAATTAAATATGACATTTTTATAAAGAATACAATCTGTTGTTGTCCATATTTTTATTTTCTTGAGAACGGCATTGAGAAAAGTCACGTTGTTCCAAAACAAAAAATTAAAAAGAGACATTTTCGTCGAGTTCAACTTTATTCATTGCCAATGCATCCTATTCCTGGAAAATCATCAACTACATTATAGTTTTTAGTTTGTGAAATAACACTATTCATCACTAAAATGTATAGTGGGAAAAATTAAACTTTTCCATACTAAATTGTTATATGCAGTTTTTGTTAATGTTAGCTTACCGAATGCATTCAACTCATCACTACAACACCCAAAAATGTATAATCATCCTAAATATTTTTTTTACATCACTCAGATTCATATTTTTTTCATGCATGTCATTTATTAAACATTAAAAGTGTTACTAGAGGCACTTTCCCCATTAATATATGATATTTTTTACTAAATTCAAAGTCTGTTAGGTAGACTTTTGCTTACTGACCTTTATTTGACATTGTAGATTTAGTTTTCAACTCTTCATATGACATGTGTTTAAATATGCTTATGTATCGAGAAGAATGGAATCTGAATAATGTAATAAAAATACACGGAAAGAAAGAGTTTCTACTGACGTTTTAATGAACTGCAAATTTAGTAGGGAAATGTGACCGTTTCCCTACTAGGCAATTATTAAGAAATATTTTTTAAATGCTATTATTCCCCAGTAAGAGCTTCCTGCTGCTCACAAAGAGAAAAAAACAAATCCTTCAGTATTTACATTATATTAAATCACCCAGATTTCTCAGCTTCATTATCAGTTCTCTGCAGGGCATTACATCCAAATAGCAGACTAATATAGTAAAAGCTGCAATTTATTACTGGTGTTTTAATGACGTAAAAATTTAGTGGCTTAATCACCCAGTTTCCCCACTGAAATTTAACATCACTACATTAAATGATTTCGAAGCTATAATAGTTATTAAATTTTTTTTTTCATCATTTCGATTCAAATTTTTAAGTTTTCTGCAATATATATTATTGGATGGAACCACAAAAGAGAATTGCATTACGTGACAGAACTTTTCGGTAGGGAAAATGGGTGGTTTACATTTTACAGTATTTATTTGTACCAGATATCTGTCTGATACAAATTGAAAAATTGAAAAAGTGAAAAAGAAAATTTACTTTCTTGGTGTTTTCGTAGGAAAGAAACTCAAATAGTAGAAAATTGCAATTGTTCCCACTGAAACTTTTTTGTTGTCCACAATGCCAGTAAACAGTCTTTCAGTATTTATATTCTGTTTCATCACTCAGATGAAATTATAGCCCCCTTTCAAAAGTAATACATCAACCGAAAATTGCATACTGCGAAACCTAAATCTATACTACCAAAGTTTAATTGGCAGTAATAATAACGTGGTGTTTATTATATTTCAACCTTTCTTTGGTGGGACAAAATGGGAATTTCTCCCTGAAATCTGTCACAGGTTTAACACGCCCGTAAAAAAGCTATTGGTTTTTATATTTGAAGTTGTTAGACTAGGCTAATCAATAATAAAAGCAGCTTGTACATTACGATAAAACATCAACCATGACAGGGAACAAAATCTAGTTGGGAAGCACTTTTCTTCACAAAATTTAGCATGATTGATTTCAATGATTTCAAAAACTGTCTCTTATAGTTTTTTGTTTGTATTTTTGTATATAAGTGTTTAGATTCAGTTTTCAAGTAGACAGTAGAGTATTAAATTACATGACACAAACTTTTTGGTGGGGAAAATGGGTGGTTTTTCCACAAAATTACACTTCATAACGACGCCAGAAAAAATTGTTTTAATTGTTCGTTTGTCAATTTTATACATTTAATACCATTTTCAGTATAATGTAGTGTAACTTCAGTAAAATTCACATTTATGACGCAAATTAAGTGCATTATTCCAAAAAATGGAATACGCATCAATACCTGTGCTACTTCTATCAGTATTTGTATTAAAAACAGTTATAAAACCAATATTTCGAGTGGCGCCTAGGAAGCCTGTTGAAGTGGGGACATTCAGCCTTTTCCCCAACTTAATGACAACCGGGAAATATTTCAGGGTACGTATTTTATTGAACTTTGCTTAGATTTATAAGGAACGCTTATACATCTTATCAAAGGTCGAAATATCTTAGATTATAATACTAACCATCGAAGAAACGTGACAATGACGTGAGATTAGCCTAAATGATAAAGTAATAGTATAGAAGCCATAAGTTTTTTACGGCCGTATAAGAGATTGCAGTGGGGAAAATCCACAAATTTCTTACTAGATATTTTTAAAAACCACAACGCTGCAAAAATTATATTTTTATGTTCATATGTTATTTTTTTCATTTAAATACGTCAAACTGAAGAGCCAGAGGCAGTTCGGTGTAGTAATATACAGATATCAACACCCAAATAAAACAGATCTAAATGTTGATACATTGATTATATACATACTGTTTTTTTAATGGCTTCCTAATCTGACTGTATTGGATTTACAGAAAAAAATGATCTTACCCCAACTAAGACAATTCTGCTTCTCACAAACGCCAAAAACATTTCTCGAAATTTGTATATGTAACTATAAAAGTACTTCTTGCCTCAGATGTGTTGAATTTTCTATTTAATTCAGAGTCGTGTACTACATGAGTTGGTAAAATTGCCAGATTCCTTACTAATAAAGAGCCAGTAGGAAGTGAATGCCAGTATTGCTTTTTCCAATTTACCTTTTGCAATACTGATTCAGATGGTACAGGATCTTCAGGCTTAAACAATTCAGATTGCAGGAAAATTTTTTTCTAGAATTGGGTATAACCCATCTAAAAACTCTGCCTTGAACCATGCTATCGATAGGTGGTATCAGAATTTCAAAAAGTCTAATTGCTCATGTTGTTTTTTCATAAATAAGATTAATCTCACTGGTTTTCTCAGTGAAATGAGTGGCGTGTCAAGACAGTAACAAATATTTTTTAGGTTAATGTACTTACCAGATGATATTGCTCTACCAAGAAGATGGATTCGAATTCAAAACAGTAAATTAAATTGTGAGCAACGAAATGTTTCATCACCGGCGTGTAAATGAGGTAAATAGCATTTCGTTGTTCATGTTTTAGTTTGCGGTTTACATAGATACGTAATTCCTGACCCGAACATCTTTTCTGGAAAGAAAATTCTTACACTTTGGGCCACGTCGTAATATCTGTATAATTTAACTTCTAAAGCAGTTATTCAAAAAGGGGTTAAAAATGTTCATACATATGGGTTAAAAATGGGTAACAAATTATTACAAGTGATGTCTATTTTACCTGCTTTCTGGCTAACGTTGAAAGCAGTACCACCATAGAAATCTGACTTTTTCCTTGCTTAATTCACAAGTTTGTAGTGGAGAAAAACTTCTGATACTCCACTACGTTTTTTCCTACGAATACGCCAAGAAACAAAAGTAGCTCAGTGCATATTTATTTACCCTATGTTAGGCTGTATGTTTAGGTTTCCTATGGCTATGTAATTTTCTAAAATATAGAAAAGAATTTTTGTATACTTCAAAAGCACCAACATTTAGTGGGGAAACGGCATATTTCTACACTTGCATATTTAGCTTATTAAAATAATGTTCAGAATACTACTTAGCATAGCGAATATTTTAACATTTTTTAAAAACAATATTGTAAGTGCTTGCTTGAGGCCCACACATGAATGAATCCCTCATCTCTACTTGTCTTCCATAATCCGGTGCAACAAAATTTGCGTGGCATACATTTCATTAAACCACAGGTTTTCGTCTTACCCTAAGTAAAATATCGTAACACTAATATAAATTTTTAAACCTATGTAAATACAACTGTATTTGTTTATTACTATTAATTTATGAAACGTGGGTTTTTCAGTAGCTTATTTAGTAGCAGTAGTAGCTTATTTTGGGATACAGCTTCATGAAATTCGTTGTTGATATTTCTGTTTTGTAACTTGTAACTTTCTAATGCAGCAACATGGAGTAAAAATGAAATTAAATGGCTAACAAAGTGTATTCAAAATATAAGTACATAAATATTATTGAATTGAAATATTTTCTTGAACTGCTGGCAAAAGCTAAGCATGGTTATGATGTCATTCTTCGGACGATTATCTCTGAAACGCACAAAAAACCTGTTTTGCAAGACTTCATTCATAGTGACAAATATTTTACAGTGTTAAAAGAAACCTCGGAACTCGGAAAATTAAAACTAAATGCATCAGCAGAATGGAGCCTATTCAAATATTTTGTCTTACAAGCAGACGAAGGGAAGTGTTACTCGTCGATTTTTTAAAAAACGTGTTTGAATATGTTCAGAAACATGAAAATGTCTCGTATAGAAAATTTCAGCTGGTGTCGTGACCATTTGTTCAAGTCGAGCGGTTTGAAAAACCACGGAAAATCTTTACAATGCATTGTTTAGGTAAATGCGCACATTTCTTCGAATTTCAAAAAACCTTTGAGATCCCCTCTTAAAAATTGATTGAAAATTATGTGTGCAAAATTTCAGGTCAATCGGATCCCAAACGTGCACACTGCGACGAAAATACCCAATGCCGGTCATACTGAATTTTCATGATTTTTTTGCAAGAATTTGAAATGTCATAATTCGTTAACGATTTTCATGTTTCATACTCAGAATTTAGTGCTCTTTCTGCTGCAACACTCGGTGGTTCATTTTTATGGGCATGGTCAGCTGTAGAACCAAAGATTGGCAAAAAGGCAGGCAAAAAGTTGGGTTTTTTGGACAAAAGTTTATTTTGACAGCGCATGCGGACCACATTTTCACCGACACAGTATAGGCTGTATTCAGCACACGTTTCTACGTTGGAAACTGTTTACCGTGCAGAAAATGTGATCCTCATGCCGACTCTAGGCTGTCCGATGTACGAGGCAATAAATTTTCACGAAATTCGTAAATCAATGGGGGAAGAAATTCTAGCTACTTAATGTGATGTAAATTATAACAAAAGTACCCTACTTAAGATATTTTTCGAAAAAACTGAAAGACCGCAATCATTTTTTTAGTTATGCTTGAAGATTACATGTCATCGGTTAGAAAAAATTTCAAAGCTGCAACATAAACGAAAGTTGTAGTCCGCATGCGGATCACATTTTCTGCACGGTAAACAGTTTCCAACGTAGAAACGTGTGCTGAATACAGCCTATACTGTGTCGGTGAAAATGTGGTCCGCATGCGCTGTCAAAATAAACTTTTGTCCAAAAAACCCAACTTTTTGCCTGCCTTTTTGCCAATCTTTGGTTCTACAGCTGACCATGCCCATAAAAATGAACCACCGAGTGTTGCAGCAGAAAGAGCACTAAATTCTGAGTATGCAACATGAAAATCGTTAACGATCTATCACGTTTAAAATTCTTTTAAAAAAATCCTCAAAATTCAGTATGGCCGGCTTTGGGTATTTCCGTCGCAGTGTGACGTGGGAGAAATCGTCGTCCCTACATTTTCGGAAGTCCATTCTCTTATTGCCCCTATTGCAAAAGTATCAACTTGCCCCAGCTGATAGTCCCAATTTTCATGTATAACTCAATTGGGGTCTACAATAGCAGCATATATTTGGGCTGATTTAAAATGTGGGTGTCCGATGACTTGCATAAAGCTCGTGGAGTTCCTCTTAAATTAGTCATGGTAAATTTTAATGGGGAAGATGAGAGGTTAAACCACTAAACTTTTACATTATTAAAATGTCAGTAAAAATGTGTAGCTTATACTATATTAGTATGCTATTAAGATGTAATGGCCTTTGTGTACCCTACAGAGAGCTGGTAATGAAACTGTGGGATCTGAGTTATTTAATACATGTAAGTAAATACTCAGTGATTTGTTTTCTGACGTTGTGAGCAGCGAAAGCTTTTAGTAGAGAAAATCACCAAATTATCCACTAAATTTTTTAACAACAACTACACCGCAAAAAACATAATATGATGTTTTTATTTCATTTCCATGAGAGTCAGAGGTAGTTTGGTATAAAGGAATAAGCGAAGTTCATCTGAAAGAATGTAAATGTGGATACATAAATGTTGACATGCATTCACAATATCAGAGTTTATACAATTGTTCAGAGAAATGAGTATAGATTACAAAATGAAACATTTTGAGGAACATTTTTTCTGGTGAATGAAATATGGGTGGACGTATTTAAAAATGCTTTTCGATGTTTTATTACGAGTAGAATGCGCTTAGAAAAGATAAGGCTTAAAAATCTCTTAATATATATTTTGTATTTAGTGGAGAAAAGTGCGATTTCCCCCACTATGATTCAAATTGGTAAATCGATGATTTCTATTGCATGAAACACTAGTAGAAGTTATGATTAGTTTGTAATAACGGCAATAAAGAGTTGAAATGTGTACAACCAGAAAATTGATTCCGCTGTAAAATTTTGGCACGCACCCATATTTATGTGGGTATTTTGACAACTACCGTTACTTATGGAAGTGAAGATCCGAGATAATATTTTGGAATGACTATTCAAACGTTTTTAAAATAATACCTGTAGTATACATGCCAATTGTGATGGTTAAAAATAGTCTGACAACGTCTTGTAAGCGTTTGCTACTTTCTAGTATTGGATGATCGAAAAACCATAAAGAAATTTAGTGGTGTAAATCACGCTTTCTCCCATTAAAAATCTTTATGGCTTCTCATAGTGAAAAAATATTTTTAATGCTCATATTTTATTTTAAAATTCAGGCACTTTCTTGTATGTTGAGAATGAAGTGCCTGCTAACCATAAGTATTTAGGTTAACTACCAGTAAAGCATTACTTTATTGTATACTTTCGCACTATAAAATTTAACCCTAATTTATTAAAACTAAGAAAAAGGCAGAAATTTGACAATATCGTGGTTTAAATAAATTAGGGTTAAATTTTTCGACTTTCTAGGAGTGCACGATTGATAAGCACTACCTCAGTTGTATGATAACAACAAAAACAAATTTTAAAATTGGACCACTTTTTAGTAGGACAGAGGGTTGTTTCTGACATCTAGCCACTGGTTGTAGTCACATGACTTTGTTTTTTTTTATTGTGTATTATTTTGGGTCCGGTCCAGCTTCATTTTGCAGCCTGCTTCGAAGCCTTGGACATTCCGGAACCTCTGAAACTTGAAATATACATTAGATACCTTGTAGACCTCCTTACCATTATTGGTTTTCTGTTTGGTGAGGCATTTACTTTATACTGTAGAATTTCAGGAGCCATCCATCTTTTTGTTTCCGAACCTGAAGTGATTGTAGCGCTGCACCTGTGTTCCCCAAGGTTTTTGCTGATTCCAAAATCCGAAATTTTGACACAAACTTTCTTCAATTCAACAAGTAGGAGAATATTTTGGGGTTTTATATCCCTGTGAATAACTCCCTTTCGATGCAGGTGAGCTAGCCCCACTGTTGATTGACGCAGAATGTCATTAGCATCCAGAAATATTTCACAAGGGATGTGGGGCAAGTTGAGAACTTGTGAGAAAGGTTTCTACCCGGAATTCCAACAATATCACAGTCAACCTCATCAAAGTATTTTTCCAATGCTGCTGGAAGTTGCTTTGAACTTTCATTCGAAAGCTTTGCTTTCAGTTGCCTGATTTCATTCTCATAATTTTGCAGAAAATCACTTTTTCCATTGTTGCAGATAATAGAGAGAGCTTGATACAAGTTTTTTGGATAGACTTTAGGTTCGTTTGTCGAAATAAAATTGCTGAACCACCCAACAGCATGCTCACCATTGTCTTGTAGAAATATAGAAATTGATGAGAGCAGAAGGGATAAAGCCGTTGTGATGGGATTGGTGCCGTGTAGCTCAATCAAAATCACACCAATTTCCTTTCCCCTGCTCCGGATGTAGAGGGGCTCATTCCAGATTCGTATTGCTGATCCACTTTCAAAATCTAGTGGAGTTGTAGAAAACCCGTTTGCTAATTCCCCGCTACCTCTGTAATTCAAATATTTTAACACTTCATCCACCAAAATTGATTTAGCCGAGGAAGGACTTTCACTAATTAAAATTATGACGACTGGTATGTTCCCAATATTGGTGAACAAATTAAGCAATTTGGGTAGAAAACGTTGGCACTCTACTTTCCCTCCCGCCCAGTTGATAATTTGGAATAGTGTTTCTGGACTTAATTTTTTGCTAATGTTGCCTGCCTCAGAATTATTGGTGATAATATGGAATGTGGTGAATATGACTGGAATGTGGTTTCTAATTTATCTAAAATAGTATAAGGTGATAATGAAGATAAGGAACAATTACCTGTGAGAAAATTAAATGTTTACTGTCTTCTTACATTTCAAATAAGGATTGCCGCTAGCTCTCAGTTTTGTTGAATAAAATAAAGATCAGAATAAAAAATGAAGTATACGTTTAAAATGGATTTTAGATGTTTACCTACGACAGGAAAACGAAAAAAATATATCTGTTGACCTCAAACACTTTTTTTTCTCGAAGTCGCCCAACTCGTCTTCCAGGATTGATAACTTCAAAGCTCAATATCTTGGAGCGCAATGGTTTGATTTTCCTAATTCTTTCTGTATTAGTCTTCCTGCGCATGGTGAAATGTCATCCTGAAATAAAAACGGTTACTTTATGAAAACCCTGGTGTCACCAATGTGGCCCCACATCGAAGGTCAATAAAACTTTTGTATGGATTATAATACAGGTAAATACGGTTTCTGAATCTGTACTGGTCCACACGCCCAACTAAACATTTGAAAATATGACATTCGTAACTCGGCGCCAAAATTGAAATTTGAAAATCTGAGAATTTCCCCTCTGAAAAATCACCCAAAATGACTGTGCACAGTGGCTCAATGCTACTGAATAACGGACATTGTATTGTAGTCTTAGAGGCTTCGATAAGAAACCGATTGCAAAAAACATCATGTCAAAATTCCATTTCTACTCTCAGATGTGGCGTTTTAAAGAGGAGGTATTTTTTTCCCCGTTTCGCCATCTTTTTTGAAAATCATTGTTTTTGAAGTACTTATATTCATTACTTGGTCTTCTCCATTTGCCA
>JAQGAP010004665.1:0-10096 GCA_034697805.1 Orchesella bifasciata
TATGAGACTGGGAATAGTTGGGGAAATTGCACGGATGGTTTTGGGGCATTGGGATGTGGACAGCAGGAGAATTTTAGAGGGTGCAGTGATGTAACTATTTTACCTGAGAATACGAAGCATTTGGAAAGAAATCCTAATTCGAGGTTTGGACCAGGGGAAGATGAATTTGGGGGGATAATTCCCATGACTTATCATAATGGAAAGAGAAGATGTAATCGGACTACTGGAGGATGGGAAGAAGCAAAGACCGAATCGGTTATCAGTGATTCAGATTTTGTAATTTTTTGAGAATGTCGTATAAAATTCATTTTTAAAAAACTATAACATTTGTTAGTAACCCATGAAATTGTCGTTCACACCTGAACCATTTTGTGAATGACAATGACAATGGTATGCACAAGTGTCAGCTAATTAGGTTCTGAACATTGCGTGATGAGTTTGCTACAAAATATCGTTATGTACCTAGAACTAGTATCGTTGTTTATGGTAGATCATGAGAATAAAGTCGAGGGAATGAATGATGATAGTAACACCATCAAGCAAGAAATACTTTTTTTTAGCTTGGAGAATGAATGAGTTGCGTGCATGAATTAAGAAGGAACGTGCCTTTTATACAATTTATGGATGGAAATGCTTGTCTGTCCACTATATGAAACAATGGTTATGTGTGTGCTTCACAGGGACAAATAAACGCTTTTATTTTTGTCACATTTTATGTAAATTGGGAAGATATAGATAGTTGACTATTAGTACTGTTTGTAGTTCACAGCTTGCCAATTTTTTAATAGTAATATCTTTTTTTCTCAATTCGCTATCACCTAAAGCCGTTTTCGATATTTTACTTGGACTCTAGGACTGTATGGAATAATTTTCATTGGAGAGCATTATAAGTTCATCATGTAATACAAGCGTAGCATGCATACGGCATACTTTGGGCACGAGGGGAATTTTTAGTTTTTGAAAGTTTAATTTTTTGAGTTAAAATGGGAATTTTTTAATAGAAAAAGACACATATTTGCTTCATCCGGACTTTCTGTGTCGCTAATTAAATAGGTAATTCTTGAAAAAAGAATCTTCGTAAAAACAAGCATAGTTATCATTCGCACACGATCATTTTTATGAATGGCAATGCAATGTTGGGAATACAGTATCATCAATATTGTGTAATTAGATTCCGAACATTGCATGCAAGAAGCTCACCTTTCTACTTATGATTTATTTCGCTGAAGGTATGAGTCGCGTTCATAAAACGTATAGACTTGCTTAAGTGTAACCTATGTGTGGTAATGTTTGTCAGTTCATACAACAAATAAATTCATATGTGTTTTTTATTTTTTCGTATTTATTTTCATTGGAATTACTAAAGCAGTGCAGCAGTAATATTCGGGACTGAAAATATAACAAATTTTACTTATACTTTTAAAACTACCAAACCTAACAGAATATTTCTTCTTATTCAGTTACCACACATATCCGTTTCTAGTTTTACTGCAAGAGTGCGTGAGAAAATTCTCGTTCGTGAGCTCAACATGGGTTAGTTTTTTATAAGATTTAGCTCAGCTAGAAAAATCTATTCATTCATAAATGTCAAGTTCTTCGTGGTTCACCCGGGTAAGGGTAGTTATTGAATTCTGAGCGAATAGAGACTTTGAGATGGGGTGAGGATTGAATTCATTTGGAAAATAAGGTAAGTATTAAGGAAAAATATCAAAATCCGTTTTCCACTCTGTCCATCGTCAGTTCTGTATCAATCAAGGTATCAAACCAGTTTACAGTGCTTAAAAAACATAATATATCCATAATCGATGTATCATCCTTTCTCACAAAACACCATTCACCATTGCAATCAAACATTCCACATAAAGAATACATCGTGTAAGGTAGACATTGCGTATTTTAATAGGAAGCATTTGTGGATCAACCATTTTTAATGATGATCCATTCGGAGAAAAAACACAGCTGTTCATTTCTATCTGAACTGCCACAAGCTCATAAGCTTATTTATTATTAATTCAGCGCTTACGATTGGGATAAAATGGAGAGAAATATTTTTTGGGAAGCAATCAAATTAATTCATGGATTGCTTGTAATTACATCTTGTGTTACTCTTTTTATATTAAGTATTCCCATCTACATTTGGCGTTCGCTGCTGTCCCTCTGGGCAAAATATTTTGGCAATGGAAAAATCGGCAAGCCGGTCACCGCTCTGGGTAATTTCTTTGCAATCGAGTTTTTGTCATCTCGTCGCATGCACAATCCACGATGCAACGTTGGAGTAGCAGTTGTTATTGATGGTAAAGTTACTGTGGAAGAGATGCAACAGTTAGTTATTAAAAAGTGGCTCAAACCCGAAAGCCAAGCTCCTCGCTACCCTGAGGTATGTCAATACGTGGAGTCCTGGATGGGTTTTATGTTTTGGAAACCAGATCTTGACTTTAAATTAAACAATCACATAAAATCCCACATTATCACGGGAGAAAGTGATAAAGAAAGAGAAGGAAATGTACGATCTTTTATGGAACAACTACTTAACTCACCGTTTCATCCAAAACGAAGTCCTTGGGAGTGTTACGTAATTAGCAATTACAAAAACGAACATCTCAGTAAAGACAGCTCTAATGGAGAACTAACCCTGATGGTGTTTCGCTTTCACCATTGCTTTGCGGACGGATATTCCATTTTATACGCAATTTTGGAAGAGTTACTGGGTGTGCCATTGTCTGATATATCCTTGCCTTCTGCAAAGGACCTTCGGCTGACGAATTGGAGAAAGAAACTTGTTTTTTACGCTACATTTCCTCTAAGATTGGTATACGATGTTTCGAAGGTTGCTGCGTTACTCTACACGCCAAAAACTGCGCTTCATGTTGCGGATAAAAACAACTCATTTCGACAGTTCTACCAAAAAACTTTGTCTATACCAATAGAACGTATTAAAACAATTAAGAATAGACTAGGAGTGAATTTCACGGATGTGTTATTAACTGCAGTAGCTGTAGGATTGGCTAAAACCTTGCCTTTATTGGAAGCTAAAAAGAAAACACGGAGAAACTACGGAAATACAAATGTCACCCAATTTGCAACAGTGTTGCCGCTTCCTGGACACCCAAATAAATTTAAGAACCACTTGTAAATTTTTATATTTATTCAGAATGTTCAATTGTGCCTTTATTTTCACCTAAATAGTTTTTGTACCTTCTGTATAGTGCAGCGGCACACTTGGAACTACCCACAATGGAAGAAGTTGAACCACTACAAAGGTTGAAAATGGTAAACGAGTTGCTGAGGCAGGCAAAGAGAACGACATTCCCTATATTTTCACTTTTCTTCCTTAAAATGGTCGGCAGCATGTTTGCAGGGATGACAAAGTACTTGGCTAGAACTGAAACGTGCCCAGTTTACTTTAGTAACTTTCCTGGTCCAGGAACTGAACTGTATTTAAATGGAAAGAAAGTGTTGATGGCGGATGTTGTGACAGGGACACAAGGAGTAGTTGGTGAGATGAAACAGAATTTTTAATTTTCCAGTGATGCTCTCTCATGTATTTTATTTTTTATTTTTGCCAATTTTACGTTTCAGGGGTGGGATTCATGCTGCTCAGCTTTCGAAATCATTTTCGAATTGCAGTTACAGTGGAAGAAGGAGTGATGGATAGAAACGAGGTCAATAGTATGCTTGCATTTATTACAAAAGAATTTGAAATCTTGTACGATTTATCAATGAATTGTGCACCATTGTCGATAAAACAAGACACCCTTCTCGTTTAATGTGTTTTTTTATAAATAAAAATTTCTGTATTACATTTACGACTTTATTACACAGTTATTGGAAACTACAACGACTGATGTAAATGGTTTTTAAAGTACATCACAAAGAGCGGAAAATATTTCCTAGCTCGTTTCATCTGCTTACAAACTAAGGTATCATGGTAGACTTCTTTGGCATGAGAAGAGGTTTGAGTAATGCGATTACGACCAGATGCTCAATTTGATTAATGTATAGGATGATAACCTGGCAAAAAGATTCATGGGTCAAGCATAAAGTATGTTGACTTCTCGGGATCAAGACAAAGCAACACAATTCAACTTTTTGCAACTGATGAATATTTGTTTTTATCAGAAGTTGATTTCCAAGCTGGTTTGGTACCCAACCTAAAATCATTACGGAACTGGAGATTTTATAGGTCATCATAAAATAGCATTAAAAGTTGAACCTACCTGAACCAACACATAAACTCATTATGTCTTTCATGGTACGTTGTTTGCTTCAGTTTATGAGTAAAAGTGAAATAAAAATGAGCAGGAAATGAGAGCTGTGAAGAGAAGAATATATTAATATTTCATTTAATGTTCTTTACAACGTCCAAAAAGCTTTTTTCCCACCTAAAATCCGAGTTATCAATATCCCTTTGCTCAGGTACCAAGCCATGACTCGTTAATTACTGGTTTTTCCGCTAATGTACCAGTCGGTCAAAATTCCACTTCATTAAAAAGGTGGCAACTGCTTTGCTTTGCTACTTACCAGCAGGAAATAAATTAATGACACAGCTGAAATTTTATTAATGAGAAAGGTTTAATTACCTGATTAGTTTGCAGTAAAATTAAAATTAAATCCATGTATTGTTGAAATGATCATGAGAATTTGCACAATGCTCTTCTGCCTTATTTGATTTGTGTTTTCAAGAGTACGGGTTGATTTCATTCTACGGAAACCAACGCGTAATATTATTACGTATAAAAGAGTTGCGATAAAAAAAGTTCCGCATTCTTTAATTTTCTAGTCCTTGTCCTAATATTAACATTACACTTTCCTTCTCAGTACGGCTTTTGTTTAATATTTGTCGAGTTCAAGTGAATAATAAAAATGATTAGGATTTATTAGTGAAAATTAACTTAATAAATATTTTTATTGCAACCATGAAACTTGCAATACTCAGGAATGGAATGTATAATGTAGTTCTCATACCAAGGTACTTTTTAAATACGCGTCTGAGGTTCAATAAAAAAGTTCCGCAACTCACCATTTCAACCGGTACTAAACAAACCTTTATTCTAGCATTTGCTGCTGGATCTTTCATATAACGTGAAACAATCGTCGGTAAACTATTGCAGTGATTTTGGTGTGCTTCATTTAAGTTTTTAAATCATATTTTCGGAAAATCAAAAATATAGGGCAATATTTTTTTGTCAAACCTTCAAGAACCTTTAACTGGTTCCGAGTAAAATGAAAGGTAGGTCACATTTTTAATCACAAATAAAAAAAACTACCAAAATCTCAATTTTAACATAATTTACCCTTAGGAATTGCTTCTCAAATTTGGCTTACATTCGCTCTGCGCGATTCGGATGTGCCAAATGCTTTGGCTCTTTATTTTTCGTTGAGGCGAGCAGCCACCTCCCGAAAAATTGGGGTAATTGTATCTCCCGTGGTTTCACATGGGTTACTAGCAGCTCTTGAATATTCATTTGACTTTGTTTTTACCCTGCGGGAAGACCGGAACGTGGTTGGTTTAAAAACGGAAGACTTTGCGAAACTGTTTGCCCTCACATTAAAGAACTTCAAGATGTGCGTGATGCTGAACCCAAATATGCTGGTTAGTATTCATAATTATACAAAAAAAAATTATAACTTCAACCCAAAGAATAAATATACAATTGCCTTTATGATTTCGCAGGTTTTGAAAAATTGTGACGACCTATTTGATTGGGCTGAGGAAATTGAGCAAGACTTTGTCTGGACCAAAAAACTGGACCTGTCCTTATTCGTTTTACGACCTTCTCTTCAAAACTTCAACTTTTTGATTAAAGAAATGACAAATGAACGAGGATCCGGTTTGTTTGAAACGCATAAATTCTTATCATAAATTAAATCTCGGTTTGTCAGGAATATAATATTTCTTTAGAGCTTAATGCGGATATAATTGCCGCCATATATGGAAGTGAAACCGGAATTAACCATTACATTGACGATAAGTACAACCGAGACCTGTTGATTGAATCGGAAATGATTTTTGGGTTAGTATACAAATCCAAATATATTAAAATATTTGTTTTCTACAACAATTAAATAACTGTCGTTGAAATTAAATTTTAAGAAATGGACATGATGTTTCAATAATAACCCTGCCCCCGAAGTTTAACGGTGAACTGGTAGCAACTTCTGTGGGACTGGTTGGACAAGTAAGAATGCTAAATGAATTTAGTTATTAAAAACATTGTAAAGCCTTGGGCTGCAGTTTACCCGTTACAATTTACTGTTAAAGAAAGCTAAAAGTACACGTAAACTGTTTACTTTTACTGGAATTTTCATTTAATATGAAGTCACTGGTCACAAATCAGATAAGTGATCAGAAAACTTGCGCATTAGTTTCCACCCGGAAGTCCACAATTCAAAGAAATATTATGAATAGATGAGCAATATGTAATTCATGAAACTGTTTAAACGATGAACGGTGTAAACGGTACACGCGGCATTTAATGTAAAACCTGAAAGAGTCATCGATAACTGATTGAAACTCTTCCTGTAAATAAAAATTTAGCTGGTCATCAAACTCTGGGAAACCATCCATACTGACAATGTTCAACCACTGATGGCGACTTTTTCATGTGTGAGTTATCTTTATCATTGAAACGGTGTAAATACTTTGCACTAATTATGACAACAAATTATAAATTTATTACTCTCAGCCCATAATGAAGTCACTTGAGAAAACTCCCAACACCTGCCACTCTGAGGGGGTAGCAATAGCTGGGATGAGCTGCCGATACCCCGGCGCCAACAATCTGGAAGAATTTTGGAATATTTTGTTGGAAGGAAAAGATGCGACAGGAAGTCCTCCAAAATGGCGTTGGCTTAAGGAACAATCAGGTGGAAATCTTAAGACAAATGCTGGATTCTTGAAATGCCCCGTGGACGAGTTTGACGCCAAATTTTTCGGCCTCAGCCCAAAAGAAATGAGTTGCATGGATCCACAGCATAGACTTCTGCATGAGCTCGTTTGGGAAGGACTCGAGGATGCAGCCATCAACCCGCAAACCCTTGAGGGAACCAACGGAGGTGTGTTTATGGGTTCCTGGACGAATGATTATAAGGAGATATTGGATCGTTCTGGAAATGACAACTTTTACAGGAAATACATGGGAAACTCAATTGGAGCAGGCGCAGCAAGAATTTCCCACTTGTTGGGCTTAACCGGGCCGAGTATTGCGACAGAATCCGGATGTTCAGCTGCCATGGTGGCTGTTCACCTCGCGTGTAAAAGTTTGGAAAGAAGAGAGACAAATTTGGCTCTGGCTTGTGGAGTCAACCTACTTCTGCATCCATTTGACGCGGATATAATGCCGATGGTGCTTTCTCCAGATGGGAAATGTAAAACTTTTGATGTGAAAGCGGATGGATTTGGGAGAGCTGAGGGATGTGGAGTTCTGGTTCTCAAGAGGCTTTCGGATGCTGTGAGAAATGGGGATAAGGTTTGGGCGCTGATAAGAGGCTCTGGAGTGACTCAAGAAGGAGTGAGTAAAAGTATGGGGACACCTACAGTTCACTGTGAATCTTTAGCAATGAAGCTGGCCCTCAAGAATGCAAATGTGGACCCTGCCACAGTTTCTTATGTGGAGGCTCACGGGACCGGGACAGCTGTTGGAGATCCCAAAGAAATATCAGCGATTGCTAAGGCTTATTATTCTAAAGGAAGAAAGGAACCATTGCTTATTGGATCAGTGAAAACGAACGTGGGGCATACTGAATCTTGTTCCGGAATCACGGGAATTATGAAGGTTGTGCTTGCCATGCAACATGAAATCATTCCGCCTCATAGAAACCTTGAGACACTGAACCCTGCCATTAATTTGGAAGCAGTTCCAGCAAAAATTCCTTTGGAACCTGTGAAATGGCCGAAACACCTGGGCTTTCCAAGGGTGGCTGGTGTCAGTTCTTTTGGAATCACGGGCACCGATGCCCATGTGATAATCCAGGAGGCACCAAACCTACCCGGAAATGCGTTGGCTTGCAGTTCCATCGAGCGACCTTGGCACGTCATGAAAATCTCTGCGAAGACGGAAGAAGCGTTAGAGGTTCTTCTGGATAAATACAAAACTAATTTAATAAAAACAAGCAGTGATTTCAAGGAAGTTGCATTCACAGCCAATGTTGGGAGAGCGGACTTTGGTCAGAGAGCCATTATCATTGCAAAATCGAAAGAGGAAGCTGTGAAAAGCATTGAACAAAATAAATTGTTGAGGGGAGAAGAAACACCAGAAACTACTGGAAAAGTCTGCTTTCTCTTCACAGGACAAGGCTCACAATACACCGGAATGGGAAAGCAGCTCTACGAAACGAGTCCAGTGTTTCGAATGCACTTTGAGTATTGCGAGAAAATTCTCAAAAACACCTACAACATTGACATCACTCAAGTATTGTGGTCTGAAGCCAAGTCAGCTGAAGTTAGCAGAACGATTTACAGCCAAACATCAATATTTTGTGTGGAATATGCGCTGTTGAAATTATGGGAAAGCTGGGGAGTGAAAGCAGATTATGCACTCGGTCACAGTCTGGGAGAGTTTGCGGCTGCAGTTTGTGCAGGAATTTTGACTGTGGAGGATGCAACCATGTTGGTAGCAGAAAGAAGTCGACTAATTGACAACCTTCCTCGTGGGAAAATGCTGGTGATCAAAGCAGAAAAGAAACAGGTTGATACACTGATGACTAAGTTTGCTGCTAGGGACAAATACAAGATGCTTGACTATGCAGCTATAAATTCAGCTGAGCAAACTGTGGTGGCTGGGGATGCTGAGGAGATTCTTCATTTTGGCCAGTTTTGTAAAGAAAATGGCCTGAAATCTATAGTTTTGGAAGCCACCCACGCTTTTCATTCGAATCACATGGATCCCATTCTAGATGAATACAGAAAGATTGCAAAAACAGTCATGAAACAAGACGGTAACAATTGCAAATACATTTCCGGCATGCGGGGGTCACTGGTGGAGGCTGACAAAATAGATGCTGACTATTGGGTGGAGCACACCAGAGAAAAGGTTTTATTTTTGGACGCTAGCAAAAAAGCAGTTGAATTTGGATGCAGAACATTCATTGAAATCGGGCCACAACCCGTTCTCTCCGCCCTGACAATGATGAACAACAACGGGGATCTGACTTGCTTGCCATCCCTGAAAAGAAATGAAAACGAGTGGGAAACGTTGCTCAACACGCTTGGAAAATTGTACGCGAGTGGAGCCAAAATTGATTGGGAAGGATTTGAGAAATTTTACACGAGAAGCAAAGTCTCTCTCCCCCATTATCCTTTCATGGGCAAGAAATACTGGCCAGATATGGTGAAAGAAGCCGGAGTCTCAATTCACCCCCTGCTTGGCAGCAACATTCCAAACGCGTCGTCTACAAAGCTTTTCCAAGCGGGGCTCAATTTAAGCGCCTTAGAATTCGTTAAGGATCATACTATCGGAGAAAATGTAATTTTTCCAGGTGCTGGCTACCTGGAAATGTGCCTTGCTGCTGGTTTAGCTGCCGTTGAAGGATCCACTGACTCATTAAAACATCCTATGAGGCCGATGAAAGTTGAAAACTTGACGATTGAAGCTCCACTTCGACTCCTGGACTCAAAAACGTGCCAATTGCAAACTATAGTGGAGCTAAATGAGAATGAGGGTGACTGGAACGATATGAAAGTTAGTATTTTCCGGAAAGGAGAGTCAGGAAACTGGCTTCCCCACGCTCGAGCCACTTTCTGCCCTGTTCCATCAGCTGAAGATAAGGGAGTTCAATTCGACATCAACCAGTTTCATGAAACCCTCAAAAACTCCTCAAATGATGGAGAACTCTCACAGTTTTACGACAAGTTGGCTTCCGTCGGACTCAAATTTGGCCCAGCGTTCAGAAGTCTGGAGAAAATATGGAGGAACAACACCAATCCAAACGAGCTCCTAGCTAAGCTCAAGGTTCCTCCAAATGAGGGACAAAATCAATACATAATTCATCCGGTTGTTCTCGACGCCATGATTCAAGCCACAATGATTATTCGGCACGCTTCCAATATTAAAAAGAAGTTGTACGTTCCTATCAAAATCGGAAAATTCCTTTGGCT
>JAQGAP010004666.1:0-10095 GCA_034697805.1 Orchesella bifasciata
ATTGTGGAGTATTGTGGAATTGTGGAGCATTGTGGAATTTTGCATTGGGGAATTGTGGAGCATTGTGGAATTGTGGAATTTTTCATTGTGGAATTGTGGAGCATTGTGGAATTGTGCGCGCTGGATGCATTGTGGGTTTTAGTAACACCCTAAAAAAGTACAAGAAAATTGGGCCATTTTTAGCAAACGTGCGATTATAACTTTCAAATTATCAATTTGCCGAGTCTAAAAGTAGTCTTATCGTATCCGGCAGACCCGATTACATAAAAACCATCTAAAGTAGGCTTCAAACATAGAACTTTCAAAAAAGGTTCCAAAATCGTAAGAAAGAGCTAATGTTAGGATAATTTGCATTGTGCGTTGCTACACTTCATGGCGTTAAGATTAACATTCTTAGGCATAGAGGGTATAACTAAATAGAGCACGCATACTTCATAAGAATGCATTAAGGAGAGTGTGACCATAAGAATTTAACATCAAGATAGTATACGTTATCTCGATTTCAACGGCCCACTAGGGTTAGTTAGCAACAGCAATTAGAATGACTTGAGAAGAAAATATCTTTACTCAATAACTTTCATTACATTTTGCACAACAAAAAGATTGGAAACGTTTGTGCAAACCCAGTTGTATGTATGTACAAATTTTGTTAGTGTGAAAGGCAATAAAGTCTGTGTATAAATAAATAAACCTGCTCTTTACTTAGAAAATGGTTCAAGGAAGTTTAATTTAGTTTTACTAATTATTTTGCAGGAAATCTATTTCAGCTTTAAAAGAGGTAACGAGTATCAGCAGAGTCATGGATTTTTATTGATTAGCGCTGGATGAAAGGTTTTATCGCCCAAATCAAGTTTTCAGAATGAAATTACCCTTCAAAACTGCTATAAAATGAGATACATGATATTTTACGCATCACTACACAAATTGTTGTAAAACCCAGACTTAAACTACCATTAAAATATATCTTTCGTCCTCAGTATTAGAGACTACGACATTACCCTGCAACGTGCAGAAACGTTACTAAATTTAAAATGAGAATAGAGAAGGAGTAAAATCCTGCTTCTATGAATAATTTTTTATTCTGCAGTAGTTTCATTAATTGATTATAAAACTTAACATCAGATTTTACCATCAACATTAGGCTTTACATAAATATGTACTTGTGCAATTGTACCATTCACCTACCTGTCTCCATTCGATTTTTTCCTTTTACGTTACTCAGCAGATACAACTACGGATCTTCTTTTTAAAATTTTTTAAGTAGATTGTTTAGGAAGACAGTCAAAACATCGCTTATTGTTTGAAAACTTACGTTCAGTTCATGGAACTTTGAGCGGGGTTGCTAGTTAGCCTGCAAAATATTATGTTTTTTAGATGTTCACACTATGAGTTCTTAGCTCGTCAGTTAGGTTTTAAAACTCGCTAGTAACTTCTGTCACGGAAAGCAATGGAACATCATACTCATGATGGTTATATGAAAATTTCCAAACAAAATATTTTTAGACGAAGTCAATTTAGTTAAAAATAAAATCATACCTTACTTCGAGACATTAGATATTTTTGAGTATGGGTTCCCGTATTTCAGGGTGTCGTATTGGCTGAGAATTATTCATCGCAGGGATTAGCTTTGAGATTCAATGTCTTGTCTGAAAAAAATTCTAATGTAACCTAAATTTACTTACTTTGTCGGGTTACCAGCAACAAGTAGAGCTATTACCGAGCAAGCTATTACGAAAAGAAGGGAAAAAAACTGAACCGAAAACATTTGAAGTTCCAAAGAGACAAACTTGTGACAGGGTATGAATGGGTTGTGTAAACCAAAGACATTCTTTTTGTTTGACTTTGATGATTATATACGATTGAGAGTAACTAGTTCCAAGTAAGGAGGATCTCCATCTGCTATGAGCGACTGTTATGAAATTGCCTTTAATTCATCTGCTTACTTGGAATTGCTCGGTATGTTGGTTGATGATAGTTTTGATTTGATCGTCGTTCCAAATTCATCAACATAATATTCCACAGCTGCGCATTTAGTGATTTATTTCCGAAGCTACTCAAGCTACTACGAGGAATCTAGTCGTGTGGCTGTTGTTGCTTAACACACACCATTCGTAGTATTTCAGCTTTGTTCTTATTTTTGTACATATTTTTTATGTAGCGGAGTGCAATAACTTTTGTTTTGTGCCAATGTTTCCTTTTTTTTTGTAAATAAATAAATGCATCATTACTTAATCCCATATATTGGGTTAAGCATCTGAAATCGTTGTTATCTTTTATCGTGGCTGCGTAGAAAAATTGCAAATCATCTTTATTTCCCTTTAATGGAAGTCATTGATAATGATATGAGAATGCTAATCATTGTTTCATGGATCCTCCAGTGTTCCTCCAGTTGAGCCGCTGCTTCTATTCTCTCGCGTTTATTTTTTGTGTCAATTTTTAAATATAATAGTTTTGTAACGTCATTTTGTTGAAGTTATTAGCATGCAAAAATCCTAAGCGTGGAAGACACAACGCTCGGAATTCACATAAATTACTTTTAGCACTGATTCTTCATTGTGGATGCTCAACAAAAACATTTTCTGGTTTTACGCATAACTGAATTGGATGATGAAATCAATATTAACAACACTTTTTAGCGCCAGTGTAAATAACTGGGAACTGAAGTAAACTGTTTCCAAGTAAGGCACAGTTAATTTTGTTGTATAAAAATAATAAGTCAAGTTTAGACGCAAAACCCATGAGGAGCTGCTCAAAATATCAACAATGTTGCTCTTCTTTTCATTCATTTGCTCATCCAAATCATCATAATCTCTGCTTTCAGCCGTCAATGTGTAAAAACAAGTAAATAACCACTCACCAAATCCTTTTGTCAAGCTTTTATATTATAATTGATAAGGATCTTTGTAATTCATTGGAGAGCAGTCGTAATGGTTTGTTTAGTGATATCTGTTTGGATAGCGGATTGGAAAAGCACGGAATTCTCAGTTGAAGGATGCAATTGTTCCGGAATACCCTGAGGGGAAATCAGCGACTCCTTAGCAAAAACCAGAAGAGCAGTGGCACCCTCAGCCTGGACGATTTAATATCTTTACTGGAGATCCTTGACAACCCTTGACACTTCCCAGTTAAAAGGTATTGGATTTTGATTTTGATGGGATTTTTTAAATGTATCCATAAACCGGATTTCTGAATCGTACTATTTTTTCTTAATTTATTTCTTAGAAATTTGTAAACACTTTCTTTATCAATTAAAATTTTGGACATAATTAACTATTTCTAAATAGAAACAAAATTTAAAAAAAAATTACTCATGGTTATTTTTTCTAAAATTGTTACATTACCTTCCTGAAATTAATACAGCTAGGTAATTTTATTTTCCTATTTCTAACAAAATGCACACAATCTTGGCACATTAGGTCAAAAATCTATAGGCTTTGATACTAACATTTTAAGTTGCGTATTGTTGGATTCTGACTCGCCTTTAATGAATTGGTCGAGTCGTTCATCACTTCAAATTGATCGTGATAGTATTGCGATTTTTGTTTTTGATTTATCGCCTCCCCCACAAAACTCCATTAATTCATAAATGTTGGATTTGCGTACTTGTATTTTATTTCTTTATTATCATTTATTCCTAGGAAGCGCGTTTCGAACGATGGCTGATCCTGAGTAATGGGTTGAAGCAAAAACATATTAATTTCGAAAAAGTTAACTTTCTGGAAGAGTAGGAACGACTGCGCAGAAAATGCAATGCCCATTAGTTTGCCATTTGGCGATAAATTACATGTTTCTATTTCCAAGGGTTATTCAAACTAGACGATTTGAGGGTTGATAGAATGTTGGAGTAGACTGGTGTATTTCATTGTAATACCAATTTAGCGTAGCTCGTCGCTAATCTCGGAACATTCCACTGAAAGCACTGAAACAAGTATATGTAAACTACGCTGCAAGTTGAATGTCTCTCGAATGCCATTTTTATACGCCATATGTGTTGAGAGTATTACAGTAGTATGCATTTCTAAATTACTGGAGGGATATATCACATCATTACAATGAGCTTGAGTGCAGCGGAACTTACATTGCAATAGATTGCAAGGTAAATTGACTTTAACTGAGATGAGTTTCATAAACAGAGTCTGCTCAGCTCATCCACTCCAATTGAATTTAACACTGCTCTACAAAAGCGTAAATCACACATTTTCATTTCTTTGGACTATAATTCTTTCGCAGGGATTGGAACGAAGAAATAAGAAACATGTGACTTTTTTAAATTTTTAATAAAAATATTTGAGAATTATAAGAATATAAATGAGCAAGATAAAAAACATATTGCATTTCCTATAGAGGATAAAGCCTAATGGAGTTTAGTTTCCAAATGTAAATCAATTCTAAATTGAATCTTTGAGATTTTAAAGAATAAATAAACTTATCCAGGGGTAAAATATATTTTGAAAATAGTGCTTTAAAAATCGTACATTTTGCTAAAATTGATCCATTAAACGATACTTTGTTCTAAAATTTTGAGCACTAAATATTGAGCGTATAGCCACCGTAGTTGTGTTAATTGTAACTCTCTAAACGCAGTAATTAGTAAACTTATGACAAAATGGATCCAAAACCACACCAGCTTAATAATCCCTTGTCGTAAAATTAATGACCAAACTTAGCTTTCAGTTGTCTATCCTCCTATTTATAAACTGATATTATTTTGGTTATAAAACACAAATTCAATAACTTTTGTTTTTAATACGAATACTATGCGTCTTAATAAGCAACCATATTTTGTATCCAAGATACTTGTTTTGTTACACAAAATTTACTATATGGTAAAATTCGGCTGCACTTGGAAAACGTTTTCGTTTCTACAAATTATCAAATAAGCCAAATCCCATATCATTTTCTTCACTACCCGATTCGCTTTTGTTTGCATCTTGGTCTCGATTTTCATTGACTTTTTCGCTGGGTGGATTTTTATCTTGGCTAGGATTAATGGCAATCGCACACAATTCCATTGCTGTAGTCACATCCTTAATCAAAAGCTTCTGGTATTGGTCAGAGGCAAGCAGCTCGTCGGCTTTCCTAAATTTACAACAGACATACAGTTAATCAAGTTAAAAATTATATGGAATTTAATTCAAAAAATTTGTTTTGAGCCACTTACAACTGTATCACTTGAACAGTCTTAATCTTCAGATCGGAGTACTTGTCAAGACATCTCGTAAATCTAAACAGTTCCACGGCTGCATTAGCATCATACCAAGAATTATCACGCCGAGAGAGGATGCTGACAAGTTGTTCTTCCAGTTGACCAATGTCATACTTATGTGCAAATTTGAATAGCTCAACAGCCACTTTTGAGCATTTCCGACCTTGAGTGATTTTAAAAGTGTAAAAATATTCAAGAACAGCCTTAATACAATCCTCTGACACATCCGTCAGCTCTATGCGGCCAGTTTTGGATTCATTAAATTGGCCGTCACTGTTCAGCATTGCGTCAAATACCGAACTGTTGACTTTAAATATTAGTAAACAAATACATAAACAACTTTACATATTGTAAATGTATTAAAGTCAGCCTGGCGACTCACGATCAGTTACACCATACATACCTGAAAGAAAGCAGCTATGGCAAGGATGGGTTGAGCCATTACTCGCAACAATCACGACATCAGTGTTGAGTTTGCGACTGAGAATGTTTGCATTTGCACTGCTGAGATGATTTAAAGCATACTCATCTTGCCGCATACAATCCTCATCTACCTCGATGAATACACTTACATTCGTGTAGAAAGTATTGATTCCGTCCTCGTAGTCCCTCCAAACATGTGACACTTCTTCTGGAATACAGAAATTTTTATCGTCACAGCAGGGCTCGTTAACTGAACAAGCAATTTCAGTTTCCTTCGGATTAGAAGAGTTTGACTTTAAAGGGAGCGTAACAGGCATTTCTGGAATTTTTAAAGATTAGTTTTATGATGATTGTTGATCTAAGTGGGGATGACTTATCAAATTACACAAGTTACTCATTGTTGTAGACAGGTGATTTAATTTTTTCTGGATCCCGTACATGTTGATCCCTCCCGTGGTGTTATTGAATTTAAAGAGATGTTTGAATTTGATCTCAATTGTCACCTTAATGGTCTCGTTAAACAATTGTTCCAGTTTTTCCAGAACACAACCGTGTATCTTTATATGCATCGTTTTTGGCATGAAACAATTCCACGACAGGTGCATACAAAGATTTCTGTATTTCATGGAAGAATTTATGAAATCGAGCGAAACTGATTATGCATTAAGCATTTATTCATTTACCCTCCATTTACTCCGGTTTCACTATGTAGTAACGAATTTAGTTTTTGAAGGTACACGTTCGCCATTTCAGTTTTATTGCCACATAGTTCCATCTTAGTTGGAACAACTTGTCTCTTCCAATTTCCATTTTCTCTGAAAGTTGGAGTTTCCCGAAGTTCGAAGCTCGCGGGTTCCTCTTTCACTAGTGAAATCAGCATCGTTGGTTTCGATGTTACGGCTCGATATTTTTTCACGTAAAATTCAGAAATATTGAAGAACTGGATCCAGTTAAAAATATACGATCCCAGGACGAAGTTGCGAATGACGCGAAGTAGAACCTTTTTTATACACTTGAAATGCACTTTTTTACACTAAACAATGTTCTGCATCTCTATTTCTTACGATTTTGCAAAGTCACTAAAAAATGTGAATTTCTTTTTATTTACGGCTCTTTTAATTCGTTTATAATAGTGATTATAAACAAACTCAATTTGCCAGTGATTTTGGACTTTGAAACTGGAAGGTTTTTATGTCAACTGATATTGGAAAATGAAGCACGAAAGCATACCTGTTTTTCGAGGAAGCACAGGAATGGAATGAAAAGATGCCTGGTTGTGTTGCATCTTTTTGTCATGTAATCATACGATGGAGACATCAAACCTTTACATATTAAAGCATATTTGATTATTAATTACGTTCCTTTGGTCAACTTAATGAAAATTTCAGTGAGTCCATTCCAACTTAAAAACATAAACTGACATTTTCCACTTAACTCGGTAGAGCTTCATTCATTAAAGAATCTGAATCACTATTCATTCGTGTGTTCTCAATAAATTCTGCATTGATGATATAAAAATGAGTTCATTTCCTGACAAGATCGTAGTAATCATCTCTGATTATAGATATCCTACACATCCACAAGTCAAGGATTGATGACTTGTTATTTTGGTGAACTGGGAAAATCCAATGGTTTGCAAAAAATACATCTTAAGTAGTGGTTGGTCTTGTCATAAACCAAACTGAGGTAAAGTTGCAGCCTGGTACTATATCTGTTTACAAATTTAATCTGACCTGTCTGGCCTTGTTGCATGCTAGTTTGAACTTATCAATTCTTTGAGCCGAGGTTTTTATTGGCATGAATGAGACATGATCATGATTACCGAGTAAGGTTCTGGAATGAATGAAACCATTCCAAGTTAAATGGCTGAATGCTTGTTGAAAAATTAATGTTGGGACTGACTAACTAGGAATGTTTTGCAAAGATGACGACAAAAACGTTATTATCAACACAAGAGCTTTAATGTTTACTTACTCGACGTTACCATTAGATTGAAATTGATGATTGAACAGTTTCTGACAGTTTGTTAAATGCGGCACATGTAATGTTTCGCCAAAATGTATAAATCCATGTGGACGTAACGAATCCAACAACACAATTTCGCCTACATCCTTTTCCATCTCTTTTCAACTTACAATGTTTTCGGTTCAACCTTGACATTTTCTACTAGTCATTGTAATAGTTTATTTGGTGATAGATGTCGTCTGCAATCCTACACCTCCGTGAGTCAGTTTTATTTGGTACCGTACGATTTATTTTTTCTTGCAAATTTTCAAAATTGGGCTACAAAAAGTCTGTGTGATTTTATCATACGAATATTAAATGAGTATGAAACTGGCAAGTAAACGAGCACTACTACATGTATACAAGATTCAACTAGATTTATTTTATTTTACAATTCAAGTAAATCTACAAGACCATCAAAATATTTACTCCCGAATATACCATGCCTTCTGAATCCTGAATCGTAATAGTAGACTGTCATCCACCAAAGCTGGCACAAAAAAGAACTTTGAATTAGCCACATATATTGAATAAAAACTGTACCAGCTGGATTTCAGCACTGGGCCGTTCTGCAGTTCCAATACGTTGTATTTCATGCGTATGATGGTTTCAACAAGATTAAAATTAACTTTCATACTCTTATTCTTTAACTCTTTTTCCCACAGCGCTGGATCCTCTTCCCCCTTCAAACACAACTGCGTAAGTATGTCCAACAAATGAGATGCAATTCCAGTCATTCTTCTTCGGGTTTTTTCGCTCATGTTACCTTTGGAATAAGGCAGCTTTTCTGCACTAATTTGTCAGCTCGTCCTTACTATCTGTAGAAATAGCTGCAGGACTTGCAGTCTCCTTATGGCAAACTTTTACTCCAATAAATAAGGGTAAATTTGACCAAAAACGAAATTTCTTCCATCCTTTTATAAACCGAACGGTGGATATGAGCAAATAAACAACTTTACAGAAAAGCCAAATAAGCAACTTGTACACTTTCTTTCTGCACTCACAAACAAAAATCATAATCGATATTATTAGGACGAATAAGTGAAGGTAAAAAACGACAACAACATTATCTTTTGTTGAAATAGCCTTAGCATTTTGGGTCAGCTCTATTTTTGCTGATTCTACTGTGTCATTCCATGAGTCAATTC
The DNA here is from genome assembly GCA_034697805.1 of Orchesella bifasciata. Classification (NCBI taxonomy): domain Eukaryota; kingdom Metazoa; phylum Arthropoda; class Collembola; order Entomobryomorpha; family Orchesellidae; genus Orchesella; species Orchesella bifasciata. The sequence goes on from JAQGAP010004666.1 coordinate 8,782, forward strand.
TGAACTTCCAATCATTCCACAAATGAACCAATCCAGAGTGAACAAGAGAAAGGTAACGAGTTTCAAACCATTGTTCTGGTAATTCTAAGTAATTGAAGTACCAATGTTGATAGTATGTACCGTATGATGATTTGCTTGTTGCAATTCTTGCATCGCTTATTCGTAATTTCCTGAGTGCAAGACGCATTCTGCTAACATACCGCATTATATCCACAAAAACGTTGCTTTCGCATTCTGATATTTTGTTAATGTAATATTCGAAATTTACCGTGGCTACGAACTCACTTCCAGTTTGCGGTAATTTAAGAATCCGAGATAATGCAAGTTCTGCGTCACTTAGCGTCTTGTTTACTTGTTTTCGCAGGTACATGGATGTTAGCGGGAAGTATTCCAATTTCGATACTGAACCATTTACATTCATATATTTAGTTTTGAATGAGTCGATGTAAACTATCATGGTTTCGTAGCCACCTTCCAGAGAAAATACGGTGAGATTTTGGCTAAACATTTCTTCAAAAGTTTCCATCTTTTTTGGTTCCAGTGGTGCAGTCAGCTGATCAATATTGCTTCCCTGATAGTTATATGTCAGAAATAATCCTGCTAGTATCCATGCACCGGTAAGCAGCCTAACCCTGTTTATCCTTGACGTTCCCTGGGCAATCAAAATGCTGAAAAAGAGTGTTAAATCAAAACATATATATTCCTTGCCTTTTCTTTCAATTGATTGAAATATCAGAATGCTACAAAAGAGAAGCACTGCAATACTAGTCCATGTGGCCAAATCAAAAGCACTAACATAGCCTGCGAGTGATAGAAAAGGCAGTTTTGTAATTGGCACGCAAGTTATGAATTCAACACTCTCATAATCGGTAGACAAATGGGTAGGATTAATATCCACATAACTAGCAATGTTTTGCCATTGGTTTTGTACAAGAGGAATGAATGGGACTATTGAGCTGTTGGGAAAGAGCATTCTCCAGAAAACGGTCTCCACGGCCACACCCGGAATAGTCCATTCGGTTAAGTATCCGTTAGCTGGACCTTCCAATTCATTTTTTCTTCCGCTGTGTATGAAAAATCTATTTGGACAAATTAGACGCCGCTGGTTTATGCTCAGCCGGTTCTCGGTTAGCCGATTGTACATAATTAAATATGTATATTTGCGTTTAGCGGTGTAATTATCAACGCAATTATGAAACTTGGGTCCATCAGGCCCACAGCGTTTGCTTGCTTCCGTATCCAGCCGACGGTTGTTACTGCAAGTTAAAACAGCCGTTTGGGAAACTTGAAATCCCTTTATGGACTTTGAGTCCG
>JAQGAP010004667.1:0-10095 GCA_034697805.1 Orchesella bifasciata
TTTTGTAATGACAATGACAGGGGTATTGAGTCTACTCTCTGTTAACATAACCTAATTTATTCGAGTAAGGGGGTACTATTGTCAATATAATACGAAATGCTTTGATTTGAAACTATAAGGAAAATTGATAGAAGATGCTGAGGTGAATGTCATGGTCATCATCATGTCGACAAACTTACCAACTTCCTTTGAAGTCAGTTACTTTTCATACCAGTATTGCACATACAAGACACATTTTACTGCTGACATTTGACAGCTATAGAAAACTGAAAAACATTAAAAACGAGAGAAAAAAATATTCACATCATCTTGAAATCCTTTTGCTACTAGACAAAGATTACAACACGATAAAACAATGAAGCCTTCAGTGTTTTATAGAATGAACCTAATCAACTGTATTTTGCTGTTTCAAGTTTTCGTTTCTGTTACCTCCTCTTCCCAGAATGGCACACCGAAATTAATTTCCCTTCACGGGAATATCCAAGAAAAGCCCTTAAACGATTCTAGAGAAGTTGAGGGAGTGATCTCTGGTTGGATACGTGGCAGAAGAACCAAAGTTTTAGACAAGCCATTGGAATCTCAACTAAACTTCCACGAACCAGGCAATAAGGACAAGACCAAAGAACATGACAACTTGTCTACCCAAAAAGTGCCCACTTTTTCAACGTTTTCCGGTTATACTACCGAAAATGTAAGTGTAGGAGTGGAAGCTGAGAAAAGTGACAAGCAAATGACTGACAATGTACCAAACGAAAGCATCACGGTCGAAACAGAATATGACATTCCTGAAGCGAGAGTAGCTGGAATCCAAAGGCAGAATAAGAATGTAGCAATGATAAACAGCAAAATAAACCAGAAGCGACGATTGAGAACTAAAGGCATGAATTATTATTAAAACTAAAAACGCATAAAAAGACGATGAAGCCAGAAATACGTATAAAAAAATATCGTTTTGGTGAATATCGCCTTGCTATTTGGTTATAGTCTCGCATGGCCCCATAAGAAGACAAGATGCAGACGTCAGTCAAATATCGCTTACCAATGAAGGACCTATTGAGTTGACATCAGTTTCTCCAATTGAATCTTCATTCGGTGGACTCACAGGTAAATATATAACGAAGACAAAATTGCGCAAATCATCTTGTATTGCTGTTTGTACACGTACTTTTAAAATTATTCCAGGTCTTCAATCCTTACCTCCACTATCCATTCTCCAATTTATTAAACTTCTTGTCGCTGTTACTCCCTTCATGATACCTATAATCTTCGTTCCCCTTCTCATTTTGACCATTGGTATTTTCATGATTCCTGTAACACGTTCCAATATCTTCTTAGATGTTGGTGACTTGCGTTCATTTAAAGGTTATACCACATCCGCATGGACATCCTCATCTTACATGGGCTCTATTAAAAATTATACGACTTCAGTTGTAATGCCGAGAGCTCTTCAGTTTGTGAATGAGGTTTCAGATCATGAAAGCTGTGTGGAGAGGATTTCATGCGAAATTTCAGCAAGATATCTACATGATGGGTGGAACGGAAGCTGGAGGAGTATTGCCAATAAAGGCTGGCTTTCCCGGTAAGATGTATACTAGTTGCTTACTATGATATAATTTATACTTTTTCTGCTCTATTTATTATTTATTGCGAAAGTTTCCCCACCCAGAAGAAGTTTATTCATTCCAAGTAAAGTAGCGTACAGTTTTTCACAAAAACCTCATCACATCACCTTTTTCTCTACTCCTTCACTAGAATCATGAACTACCTGTGGAGAAATCATCCTACAGCCGACAGAATTGCCAGAAGTTTGGAAGTAGATGGTTTGAACACAGAAGAAAGTACCTCACAGCAAAGCGACACCACCAAAACCAGCAGAAGTCTTACAAACAACTGCGGTCGATATACATGCCAGCCTATAACATTCATCAGGAAATACTTTTAATAGCAAATCTACGACTTGTTACTGCTCATATAGTTAATTAATTTATACACCTTGTGATTAAAATATATTCTGAATCAAATGTAGACAATTTGTTTTGCCTGCTATCATTTTTCGATAGAAGCACGCATGTATGAAATACAACACCGTTGCCGATCTAAGAAGTTCACAATGCCCCAATCGAACTTTTCCATTTCATTTCGTGTCCATTTCATGACTCATACGCTAACTATAATAAACATTGTAGTTAAACTTTCTACAACAACACCCAGTAACTTTCCGCATTCGAATCTTGACTATGAACATTTGTTTCACTCTGTTGTGACTGCATTTGTATTAAATTATAAGGCTTCAATGGATTGTATATAAGCATACTGTAAGAAAATGCATGATTAATGATTACAAATAGGTTCGACTGATATCCATCAACCTACATATTTCTACATGCGCTAGTTCAAACATTCTTCACTAAATTAGCACCTTTGGGAGTCGAGAGACCCTCACAGAATTGATGATGCTGTCAAAGACTACCAAGCCCGTTTATTTATGAAGATCCCTAATGCATAATTTAATATATGATAATCATTCAATTATCAAATGTAAACTCTTTCAAAAACAAATTCAGGTTACAGATGCACTTTGCACAGAGAGAGGAAATTCATCAACTGTTCGAAGGAAACGTAAATCATGGTCGTCATCAGTTCTCTCTGTCATCTGTAGGAGCTTCATGATTGATTTTTATTAACTGTTTGTTATTTACCAGTTCTGTAATACCTTATCTAGTCATGGCGGTGTTCTTATGTTCCTTTGATCAGTTCCTGTTATTGTTAAGTCTCCAATTAGTAATCATGAAAGTAGCTGTAGCCAACTCTCTAAAAGATGACGGCGCTGAAAAATCTCTAGTAGTCAGAAATCAATTTAAGTCTAACTTTAATTCAGAATCTTTTAAACCTCGTTCCAGTCCAAGTTTCAACCAAAATCCCATCTTCAAGAACAAATTTGGAATCAATGATGATCATTTTCAGCATGCAGAATATGGTTTGGGAAATTATTCTCCTTCGTCATTCTACGAGTTTCGTTATCCGATCCAAGACAGCTTTCAAGAATCAGATTCCTCCAATAAAGGTATTTATGATATATTTTTTATTGGAGGGGATGGGCACTAATTAATGTTTCTTGACAAAAATTATCGTGTATTATCGTGGTTAATATATGAATGAACTAAATTTACAGTCCAAAACAAACTAAGAAGGCAGGAAGAGAGTGGAAAAGAAATCCAAGCTTCAACCCATGCTGAACATGAAGCCACTAAAACAGAAGAAAATCTCAGTCCGTTTGAGCAAGCTTTCGAGAAACTCACTACTCCAGAACAACTTATTCCAATCATAAATGATCTGACCTTTATAACCCTCATATGTCTCCATTTGCCTGTTATCATTCCAACCATCTTGATTCCATTGGCTTTCTTCGGGGTGGGAGCATTACTAATCCCATTTGTTAGAGTCAACTACTTTATCAATCACAAAGATAATGATGAGGATGGCAGACAACTCACGATGAGTGGTTTGGAATACATTTTCAACTCGATATATGAAAAGATATGGTGATTAAAATATGTTTAAAAGTGAATATGCATGGTAAAGTGGCATAGCAGATTGTGTAAAAGGTAATAAAAATAAATAAATGCTGGCTACAGAAAGTTTAACATATATCAGTATTTTTATTTCAGTGTTCTTCAGCTAATCTCAATTAACACATTTCTTAAACAGCAATAAATTCACAACACAACCTATCCCAGATTTCCACATTAAACTAGAGTTTATATTGAAAAATACACTTTTATAAATCCAATTGCTGGACTTACTTTTATATTATGCAGTTTTCAACTTGGTTGATTATCAGTCAGAATCAAATACACACGCACAATGTACATTACATTGATGCCTACTCATTTCTGAATGGGCACATTTGATGCCTCCAATTAACATGCTCTTCTTACATTTCTTCGTTATCAGGAAATAATTTTACGAAGAGCTTAATAGATATAAAACTGTGGATAATGAAATATTCCATGATGCAAAGTTAGTTTACAGTTCGCCTTTCTTCCCAGGTATTTGAAGCGCTTTAAAGTGAGCTCATATTTCTTGCATGATAATATAATCGATATGAATCACATTACACAAAGCTGTATCAAAAATGCAATCCATGCTATAAATGCACAAAATGGTTTCGTTTTCCCACTAACTAGTAGTTAATACCCCTTGCAGGAAACGTCTTTTAAAATGTCCCACTGCACTACAGTTTACGTATCATGCTTTTAACACAAAAGGTAAAATCATTGGAAACACATTCCGACAAAACTATTATCACTATCAAAATTATTATGACTTAAATAAAAATATTTGCTGCCTGAGATCTTCTTCCTTTTTATTAACCAATGTATACTCACTGCTTTCTTCTAAGAGGAAGTACTATACTAGCTATAAATAAATTCAAAAATTACTAAATTATTACTAAACAAAATCGGTAACCGTATCATATCATATCAAGGCTAACAATTCAATTCGAAATTCCAGACTTCAAAAATAAAGGTGAGCACATTTGTGTCGAACTATTAATGATTAAAGCAAGTGAGTTATTATGTATATACTTTTGTATTAATGACCAGGGTGAATTAATTTGGTACTATGTACCTCTAATATTATTTCCTTTAAAAATTGCACCGTATAATAAACCATTACGTTATCACTACAGAAGTGGAGGATCGTCGTCCTCCTGTGGCCCTAGCGGATTAACCATTGTCACATTATCTTCCCACGACTGAGCCCTTCTGAAAGGCCAGCACCTAAGCACCGGAAGTCGATGACGTATTCTGGAAAAATAGTGGTACTTGGTACCAAAATATATTCCAGCCGCAATTGTAACGAGAATGATGATCGAAATAATTGCACCAACCGCCGACGAATATGCTGTAGGAAAACGCTCGCATTACACCTTTCAAATTAAATAAATTTAAATTGATCATGTTAATTAAATGAGTGTTTGCACCCCTTACATCTATTGTTAATAGAATCGGCACTGGAAGGGTCATCTGCTGGAGTGATTGGGGGGTTCTTGTTCCTTTCACAAACGCCAGAGCTAGCGTTAACTACATAACCAGACAAGCATTTACACGCTGCGGTTCCTCCTGGGTTAACAACACAAGTTGAACCGGCACCACATGAAAATATTTTTTCAGGATCACAGCTCTCTCCTGTAAAGGTAAAATGCTTATGTAAATCAAGTAACATATATTTCATATAAAATGCGAATGTATTCTACTTACCCGGAGACGCTGGAACAGGTCCCGATTTCTGTTGGGACTTTAACGTTCTTTCTGCAGCCTGGCGGTGAAATTCTTGGGGATTCCAAGCATTAGCATTGCGACTAGAACGACTTGAGCTGGAACTATCTGCAGCGGTTGAATCAACATCAGTGAAATCACAAAGTTGACTTTGTGGCAACCTTGGGATCCTCAATAGTGTTGTATTGGTACAGGAGTTCTCTGAGGTATTTTGGCAAATCTGAAGCACTGAATCAATGCTCAGGTATTTTGTTAAACTATTGAGGCTGATTCTACCAGAAGTAATACTGAAAATGACTTTGATGAACCATTGGGTCTTATCGTGCGACTGCTCCGATTCTGTTTCTGTGTGTAAAATATATTTAAATTGTATATTATATACTCATACAACAAATGTGCAATTGCAGAAGACGCAACTAAATTACTATAATTTGTACCTTGTTTTGTTCCTATTATTTCTACCCTTTGCGTTAGTCCATCTTTTGCAGAAAATGTGTGAGACCATGCCTTCTCCCATTTCTTAAGAACATTTACCCAATATTCAAGTTCTGGATCATCTTCACAAATCTTCAAAAGCAGTCCTGCTTTCATTTTATTACGCTAAACACACAAGAAAAACTTTTTGTTTAATTGTTCATGAAATATAATGCTAAGATGAGTCACACAAAGTACCGAGAAATCAGCAGAACAAGTCACATTTGTGCAATGATTCTTAAGGTCACAAAATGGATCTGTTGCTGTATACTGCTGACTGAAAGTTGTTAAAAGATTTCTCTTTGAAGCCCTAACTACTCGACAAAGTGACGAGTCGCCATTAACATTGGACCCATCATTCCACTTCGAAGTGCTGTCACCGCCAACTTCTATAAAACAAAAGTGTAATTTTTAGAAACGTAATTCATAGAAACTGCTTTCCATTTCCAAAATGAAAATACATAGCGAAATTTTAACATCATACCTGATGTCAGGCACGTCAGCAGCAGCGTTAACAAACCGCTAAGCAAAAATGCTTTTTCAAGTGGCCTGGAGATCATTGTTGCGGTAATAATTTTTAGATAAACTAGTTGCTCACAATGATTTCACGATGAAACATCGACATTGACACCGTCACTATATCACTTTTCACCCCAAAAGAGTGGACAACGACATGGATGTAAAATTGCCGTCCACATGCGTTAACATTAACTTTGGGTGTTTTCTGTAATGTAAATCAACTCTTTAAAAATGATTTATTGGTTGACCTTCATTTGTATTTGTAAACAACGATGCTTCTTTGGATCATGGATGATTTAAAAGAGCCCATTTTACAGAAATATTGTAACATCATCAATCAACATGATATACAATGTTATGTTAGTTTTCTTTCTTTCATTACCTTGTTTTACAAAGTTCCATGACTTGTAGCATATCTACTATGTTGTACTGATTATAATATTGATACTAACTAAGTGTATCTTGTACGTACTATACAGCCATACTTTGTGTTATTGTGTACATTTTCTGTATCATCACTATTTTTTGACATTGGTGAACAAGCAGGATTTTGTATTTGAGCTCCCTGCATATGCACGTCACACTAAACTCTAAAACCTTATGAGCTCTTCAGATATTTTCCTTATGTTATGCAATGCTACGATAGATTTTCATAGCCTTCAACAACAACCATAGCCTAGGCACACACACACGCTCACATAATGTGCATTGTAAAATTGTAATGCAATACTGTTTACTTGACCATAACTTTATTATTCTCATGAAATTTGCACTTTCCTGTGGTAGTTTATTGATGCGAATGAGCATTTATTTCCTGATATGAATTTCCGTGACTTATCTACCACTTTCATCCTTTTTCTGCCCTGTCACGTATGTCGTAGCACTCAAAGTCAATAAATACTTCATGCAGACACAAAGCAATTACCTCATTGTGTGATACATTTATATTACTCAATTCTGTCCACAATAAGTTGTGTCAACGATTAGTCATGGAACTACAAAACGAAAACAGTTTTATCGACGTATTATCACTTTAAGGAGTAGGGAGGAAATTAAATATATAACATTGTGTTCGTCAGAAATATAAATGAATAATATTATTCGTAAGTTGAGTACATGGGCAATTTGATAAATTCAATATTTTTTAATAGACATCCTGTTATGCAAATTTTAAGTGTGCACTTGTGTACACAAGATATTATGCTTTTCATGGAAGTCAACTCAATACCTAACAAATTGTATATATATTGCAGACTTAAATTTGATCAGGATTGCAATATACTATAAAACAAATGCCTAATATTACTTTAGGACCTAATGTTCATGTTAATATTATCATAAGTTTACTCAAAGTCGGTAATTGATTTCGATCAATCTCATCGTCTTCAGTAAAATTCGTATTTGCTGCATGTTTCGAGAATAGTGGAGATCCTGAAAATATAAAGTATGGATGAACTTATAACTTTTAGTTATTTTCATTATCCATCCAACTCCTATTTGTAGATTATTTATAGGAAGTTGTAAAAAGGGGGAGAAAGCTACAAAGGAAATGCTCTATATTTTATTTCAAATCCGACTATGAATGAAGTTGTTCATTCTCATGAATTTTTACGTTTATGCTGATACAGAATGTATATAAATTTTATACAGACCACACCGGATAGCCGACATGCAGTCAATGCATATAGCTCATGTGACCTACACAAGAATACGATAAACATGAGCTACGTGTTCATCCATAAGAAATTGAAGGAACCAAAATGCTTTTTGATACACATCCAAGCAAATGGAATATCATGTGTTCAACAGCTGCTTTTACTCAAATTCACAAACTAAATTAGCCAATTTCGCAGAATGTAAACTGACGATTGTTTAAAATACTTCCAGAAACAGCACTAATTAAAAATTTAGAGATACATTTTCATAAAGCACATTCAATTTACAATTGCGGACAACAATAGACCAAAAATTATTTAAAGTTCTTATCATTTGACTGCTTTTTTCCTGGTGCTTTTATTAAAAGTTTTGATTCCGAGTCGATTAGAATGATTCTAAACTGTGACTAACATGAAGCTGAGATTATTATAGGAGTTGAAGACGGAGTTTGGAAGTTTTATCTTATCAGAAGTTGAAGTGCAATATTTTTCCTTACAAAACAACTTGGTGGGTGGTCATGCCGTTCCTTCAATGAATCTTTATCCTTACAACGACCTTTTTTTACCTGTGACCTGTCGGATGTCGGAGGAGTTTAGTTTATACTAAATTAAATTATGTGTATTGTTGACTGGTACTGAGATGGACTGCGGAATGGACTTTCCTTCCGCTTGGATGACTGATAAGCACCTAATTTAAGCTTACTGCAGAGATATCATTTAGTACTAGGACAAGCAAGTTGAGATAGCGATAAGTTAAAAGACTGACATTTTGATTACGTTTAGTGTTTAGGTTTAAATTCATCGATTCAATTTTGAAGAGTCAGAGGAGTTTACAGAAAATGATAGCAGCGTATTCTCAGTGAATCATTTACGTTTATTTTGTTATGATAGGTTAAAATTTGCAGTTATCATCGATCGTGTTATATTTAAGTTAAATCACAATTTAGGTTGTATAATATCTTGCTAATATTCTCAAAATGCCAAGTGTGAGTCGACTAGATCAGGTAAAATATAAATATATCCATCTCTTGAAGTCGTTCGTCATATCCTTATGCGATCTATGTATCGTTTTGTCATTCCAGGTATATCGAAGTATTGTTCTATCCAAATTTTTCTCCAAAGGATGGGGAAGCCCAGACAATTTGAAAAAGTTGTTTTTATTCCGAAAATTGATTTCCAACCGGGAATTGTGCCAAAACTTGGTGGACCAACACCATGAAATTATCATTGACAAAATTGAGGTTAGTTTAATTGAACACGAATGTATGAAAATTTGGTGAAAGTTTGGCTGAAGTCTACTTTATGCAGTACGTATTTAATTGCAGTTTGAAGATTCCGGTGATATTAAGCTGGTCAATGGTCATCTCCGATCTCCGCTGGCACAGCACCTGCCTGGAATTTTACCTGAGGTGGTAGAGACTGCCAATTTTCAAATGGTTTTACCACATAAATGGACTACTCCAGACAGACCTATAGTTATTCAAATGGCTGGTACCGGTGACCATGTAAGAACATTTAATATGATCATGAAAAACTATCAGTGGGATGTTTAGTCAATTCTATACATTCGAATCTGGATATTTTGTTCAGCATTTTTGGAGGCGGAGAAATTTACTTGCAAGGCCACTGCTTAAGGAACATGGGATCGCATCAATAATTTTAGAAAATCCATTTTATGGCTTTAGGAAACCCAAAGAGCAACGGTACTTTGAATTTATAAAGATAGTTTTTTATTTTAGTGATGTAATGCGTTTAAAGTTAACGGTATGTTTTAGTCGCTCAAATTTGCTGAACGTCTCAGACTTGTTTATTATGGGCGGAAGCCTTATTCTGGAAGCAATGGCTTTGCTGAGGTGGTGTGAACGCGAGAATTATGGTCCATTCTGTTTGCATGGAATTTCTATGGGAGGGCATGTGAGTTACTGGATCACATAATATTATTCATAGAAGGAAATGTTCATGCAGTTGATTAACTTTGTAAACTGCTTTCAGATGGCTTCTTTAGCTGCAACAAACTGGCCAAAGCCAATTTCTTTAGTGCCCTGTCTTTCATGGTCGACTGCATCTGGTGTTTTCACTAAGGTTAGTTTCGTTCTGGCAAGAACAAACTGCTAATTTTTGTTTTTATATTAACACTTGTAAAATATGTGAATGAACTGTGTACT
>JAQGAP010004668.1:0-10095 GCA_034697805.1 Orchesella bifasciata
AAGGGATTATACTCACAGAAAAGGGTAAGGAACGCACACGTTCCCAACGTCAAACAAGCCAAAAAAATTGAGCCCAGTACAATGCCAAATCCTTGAGACTCCCTATACATGATAAGGTCAGCAAGGGACACAGATATACTTTCAAAACTGTATTCGCCCCAGCCATAAACATTCTTTGCTCGAACTCGGAAGCTGTACTTTTTATTAACATCCAGTCCTTCAACTTGCCATCTTGCATCTATTAATTCAATCCAAATTGATATATTTAGCTATAAAGTTAAACTAATAATAATTCCACGATAGAGAAAGTTGATCTTACCAGTGCCATTATAAACTACATCCCATTGAATATATGAATTTCTTTGTAGGTCACTATCCGAAGATGATATTAGTTTCTCTGCAGCAGCTTCCACTTTTCCCGTCTCCTCCGGTGACAAATCTCTTTTATATCTTGAAGTATTAGAAGAGTTCCCAGCATTTGATGTCACATTTGAAAGCAAATCAATAGCCAGACTTTGGTTTCCAATTTCCGTAGCGTCCGCAGGTGAACTAGTTTCGAATTCAATTTTGCATTCCAAGCTGTACATTTCAATCTCTGCCCCATTCTCTTCAGCTTTCTCCCAAGTTATTTCATAAATAGCATTCCCAATCCCTCTAGGAATGGGTTTTCCCGGTTTGCCAGGCTTATCGGCCAAAGTCTCAAAGTTGAACTGTCCTTCGGATGGCCATATAAAGGTAGTTTTGGGGTCACCAATGTACCACGTCTGTATTCTGAATCCGTACAAAGTTTTTGGCTTCAAGTTCGTAATGTTTATCTTGTAGACTCGTTGTGGAATGGTGAAGTCAACAAGCTCAGTAAAGTTCCACTGCGCTGACCACCCATCCCTGTACATAATTTGGTGTCGTAATATGCTTGTGTCATTTGGTGCTACCCAAGCAATGCTGAGGTTATGAGGAGATGCTTTCACCAGTGTTATATTATTTGGATGTACGAATGTTTCCAAAAAGTGTCTCTCACTTTCACTAAAAGCATCCCCTTTCTCCGAGTAGGCAACTACCCATATAGTATAGTTTCTCTCGGGAAGGAGATCTTTCAAATCCAAATAGTATTCTGTACGATTGTGATTGCTTCTCGTTTCCGTCTCTGCCCACCTTTGACCGTTATGTTTAGGAGAACTTCGTGCACCACTAGTTTTCCAGTGCACCTCATACCAAACCTTTTCGCCATTCAGTTTCTCGGGTTGACGCCATACTACCCGGATAGATGTAGGTGTCAGTGGTTCAAGTCTTAATAGGGTGGGTGGCATTGGGGCACCTGGAGCAGTTCGTAGCATGATGGGAGAGCATCCCAAAGGTTTGTCGCCTTGCTGCTCCGCATAATAATTAGTCAATGTTACGAAAACAGTGTAGGTTGTATAAGGATGGAGATCAGTGATATGAAGCATGTTCTCCAGTGTAGTAACAACTTTGCAAAATGAAGAGCTTGTTGGGGTACACTCAGAAATTCCGTTCTCGTCCACAGTTCCGTAGTAAACATTGTACCTTGGTGTGGGTAACGAAACTTCCGTGAGGGAACAGTTGTCAGTGACAGGCTGTGGAAGTTGTAGATGGAGAGAGTGGGAGGAATGGTTGAAAAGGAGGGGTTCTCTCGGCTCCATTCTTTGGGGTATTAAACAAGCTAAATCTGGAAACGGTTGTGACACCGGACCAAATACGGATACTTCTCGAACTCCAGCTCCAATAGGTTGCAGCTCTGTGGCTCCACCATTTCCCATTTTCTCTGAAGCGTAGAGAAAGCCACCCGCCCAATAAACACGATGCTGATCAGCCGCAATGCGATACGGAGAATTTTGAAGAAATGGGAGTGTGCTGAAGTTGACGAGGTGAATGCAGTTGCAGCCATTATCGTCACTGAGCCAGATTGCTTGCTTGTCAACAAATAAAATTCCGGATGGGAAACCAGTACCTAGTCCTAAACCATGTGGGTCAAAAGCTACTGGTTCACCTGTTGTGCTCAAACTACTGCAGTTGCATGTGACAGGGTCTCTTGATAAGAATGGGCGAGGGGAGCTACCATCAATTTCTGAGGTGAATAGGGTTGTAATTCCATTTCTTCTTGAGGTCGTCCAGTACAAACTTTTCCGGAAGGGATTCACAGTTACGGAGCGTATTGGAGTTTTTGAACCAACAACCACCTTCGGTGTTTGTGGAAGGTTCCAATTTGGTACCAAATCCACCATCATAATCCCATATTTTTCCTCTGTCAAAGCGGTTGCTGATGATGAAGTTTCTTCAAAAGTCCAATACAACTTTCTCCCAATCCAATCCACAATAATGTTACTAGCTTCAGCTTGTCCGCTAAGTGTTAAGATTCTGCTTTTATTGGCAGATCCCACCTTTGACCACAGCAAATCTTGTCCCTCGTTAAACCAAAAAACTGTACCCTCTGATTCAAAATGGGTTGCCGTTAAAGGGCTCAAATATCCCAAAGGAATGGGCTCCATATCATTCCGATCAATATCCAAAATCTGGAGCTTTTCTGCAGAAACCAGCATCAGTCGGGGTACTGGAGTATTGTAACTCGTATCAGCCAACACCTTTGTAGATAAATTTCCAGCTCCGGTGTCCGTATACGCTTGAATGGCAAAGTAGTACTTTGAGTTTGGGACCAAATGCTGGATTTGACAACTGGGATGTTGAAGTTTAGACATGTCCACCTCACACATGCAGTCTGCCTTCTTCATTGTGTCCTTCCAACAGTGAATTAAGTAGCCCAAAATGAGTCCATTTGTATTTGTCGGAACATCCCAGCGAAGCTCAACGGAAACGGAGTTACTTCCTGTAGACAAATTGGTTACCATTCTGGATGGTGCATAGGGGTAATCCAGTTTCTGAACAAAGACACGCGGGTTAAGGGGCTCGGATGGACGCCATGATGGTGTTTTCAAGCGTACCGTAACTGGCTTGCTGGATGCCCAATATGTCAAAGAAGTTATTGTAATTTCTAGATCTGTGTATGGTTTAAAAGCAGTTCCATTCTCAATTGTCATATTCGGATTGTTTGTAATTTTTGAGATGGAGTTGTTAACCACCACCTCATACAATATTTTCCCATAATTTGTGTTGTTAACGGGTAGCCAAGAAACTGTGAAATTGTTCCACTTTCCCTGAAGCACAATTGTCCACTTGAGAATGGGATCGGGGTAAACTTGGATTTTGTTTCGAGTCAGCCCTCCAGGATATCTTTGAGAGGATTGGTCCCTCACGTGTAAGTTTGTAATGTTGCTTATCGTGCTAACTGTGAGGGATGATTTTCCCTGACCAAACAAATCTGTTATTACCGCTTCAGATGGGCCTTGAAGCCAAATAAGTCTCTCATTAAAGTAGCGAATCGGTCCTGTGATGGAAGTATCGTCATAATTTGCAATAATCATTGGCAACTGGGCGCCTCGAATGTTGTAATAAAGTCTCTGCAAAGTGGACCCTGTGGCGGAGCGAGATATCCAATAAACTCTTGACTGATCTGTGTCCAACGTTATTCCCATGATGTGAATCCCAGAAAATAATCCCGTTTGGTGTAACGTCCGATGTGAGTAGCCATTTAGTCTGGATAATTCCAGAGAGTGTCCTGTACTCCAGAGTAGCAACCCTTTGTAACTATCCACAGCTATTTCTCTCGCCATTGTGACAACCTGGAGACGCTCAGCTTTCTCTCGTAGGCTGCATGGGTTCACTGTTTCAACATTGACAGCCAGGTTGTTCCTCTTCCCAACAGAACCTTTGATAAATGAGCATCTCAAAATCGTCTGTTGTTTCGGATTGGACCAGTATAATTTTTGACCAATATAATCAAAGGCAATGGATTGCGCGTTGGGAACTCCCGTCAGTCTAGTAACAACATTCCTATTGTTACTACTAGGCCCCTCTTGACTCATGGATGAGGGATAGTTGGAAACAGTATCATAGTAGTAGACAGAACCATTGCTTAAGGCAAAAAATACAAGTGATTCAAACCATGTCAATGAGGACATGTAAATATTTGGCATGACGGGGTACGGCGAAGGGGGAGAAGGAGAGTGTGCTACAAACTTATTCTCAACCATTCCAAAACTGCTACTTCCATTATTCATCCATACAGTGGGGGATGCGAGAAGTTCCACGTTTTCACCAAGAGTATTTGTTGTATATAAGCCTGATTGGGTGCCCCAGAGGAATGTTATGTTATATGGGGTTTCGTGAAGCGTTTTGCCCCTCAGTGGAGCTGACCAAGGACCCCTTCCCGCATCAGACGAAGCTGCAACCTGGATTGAGTAAAATGCGGAAGGCCTTAGATTTTGGATGATGAATTCCGTGCCGGTGATGTTCTCGTAAGAGACGTTATTGTCCACAATACGCACTTGGTACTTCCATTGTCGCCAGGAACCTTCGCCTGTTGGCCAAAATCAAAAGGAAAGATACAAAATTTGTTGGAGAACTTGAAGCTTAAATAGGATGCTTGTAAGACCAAGAAAGAAGCAAAAGCGTAAAAGAGTAAAGATGTGAAAAGAAAGAGACTGACAAGCATACCTGTGCACAAAGCGTCAAAGTCAAGAAAGCCATTCGGGGTAATGGTAATTCCTATAGCATCTCCAACATACTTGGGACCCTTCTAAAGTACCTCTTCAAAAAATAGTAGCTCGAACATGAAAAATAAAATGCTTCTTGGTCTACGTAAAAATACTTTGGGAAGCAATTACTGACCGAGTGTGCACAGGTATGCGTATCAGAAATTTGAATAGGTCATGCAAAAACCGTTTCGTTTTTGTTCCAATCTCACTTTAATAGCTCCATATTTTTCGTGTTATTATCATAAAATAAATTTATAGTATAATAATAAGTTAAGGTTGTTGTGTTGTGGGGCGATGTTCGAGAAAATATATTAATCAACATAATTATACTCAATTAATCACAAAGTCCAGCATGATTTAAAAAGTTGTCAAATGTCATGCAGCAAAGTTCACTTCTCATATCACATGTAGATGATGCTGTACACGAGAAGTACAAGCTGGATAAATAATATTTTTGTGTGTATATTTAACTAAAATAAATAAATAAAGGTTGCAAGTACAAAAATAAGATTGACTGGGACTGACTGGCTCATCGCACTCGTATCTCTCTCAAATTCTTTTTGTCATATTGATATTGAAACTTGCTTTTCTTTAGTATGGTTTACTTACTAAAGTTGAATAAATAAGGTTGTAAAATAATTTATGGGATTTTATCCATCTTTCAAAATAAATAATTATTATCACGGTGGTAAATGGTAAGGCAAATGGCACAAGGATAAAAATAAAACTAGGCTCATCTATCTACATGCAAATCATATTATTCTATGGAAAATGGCTAAATAAGTGGGTCCACAGAAAGAGGGTTTCCAAAGTAAGTCGCAATTCCAATAAACAATTTCGCGTTCGATTCGAATTGTAATATGTAGGGGGACCTGCATCAAATCAAGCATTAACAAAACATGTATTGTTAAGTCTTCTGGAGGAAATCTGGATACAATTATTTATTTACTAAATCTACTTTCATTTCGAACATAAAAATACAACCAAGTTGGCAGTTTGTATTGTATTAAATCGGGACGGAAAGATTGATTATACAAGATATATATATGGGGCTATATGATAATGATATAATTTGACTGCTCTGGATTTTTTATACTGGACAAAAACTGGAAATTAAGTTCAATCCATGCATATATGCGTATGGATATATTATGTTATATATATTATGATATTTCTTTTCTACAAGTCAGCATCAAAAGGTCAACTATTTAGTATCAGAAAAGGGTAATATATTTTGTTCCTGCTTACACTGCACCAACGTCAACTTTATGTAACATGATGGTTTTTGTGCTGATCTGTTAATATGATTCCCTAGCTGCGCTACTATGCTTTAGCCACCACGCAAGAAAGAAGAAGAAAAAGCAGTTATGCATATTATCAATCTACTTCTACATCATTATCTGCATATAAAGTTGATGAAGATACACAACAAATAGTTGGAAATAAGGATATAGAAACTATCTTCTTCTTATAGCACCAAACACCATGCTGAACCGTTTCGTTTTTTAATGTGTTGTAAATTGTGTATGATTTCAAGGCAAAAGAAGGAGCTGAAAAGGTCGAAAGAGGTGAAACTCGTCAATAGGGACAAATAGGTTGATGAACGTACCAAGTCCTGAGATAACGGGTGGTGGTCGCCAGCTGACACGAGCTCGTGTTTGGCCATAAATGACTTGAACCCTTTGTGGTGGAGCCATAGGTATGGGAATGGGTTGGAGGTCGGGATGCACAACCATGAGCCGCGTGCAAGGCTGGTGAACTTTGGCCACGTCGTAGAGGTTCTGGTAGTAGCTGTCTTGGGCCGCATTGTACTCCTCGATTACCACGCTTTGTCCTGTGGTCCAGTAAAATATGCCGCTGTACCAGGCGATTGAAAGCGCGTTTTCGAATTGAGGGCTTTGAGTGTTGCGACGAATGTCCGTTATGTCGCTGAGAAATGGAATAAACCTGTTATGAAATCTTTTTTATTCGCAAAAGTCATTCCTGATAACCCATATGCTTTCGCTTACCCATCAAGAGATACTGCCAGGACTGTGTTTCTGCTTTTGTGCACAATGAGAATCCTGTAGTTGATCGAGTCTACAATAAAAGGTCCCAAATCTTGTCCTTCAATTACGGGAATGGGGTATGGGCCATTAACAAACTCATCCGAATTCAGGTCCAGCTTGAACAAACCACCACCACGATTCGGTTGGGTTGAGCTTGAGCTTGAGGGACTTACCCAGTACAAGTACCTGATGTAATGACAAAGGAATGCTCATTTCAATCAAGACCAATACTACTATATTCTTATATATATGCTTATATTCTTGTGCATTCACATCGCGCTCATCATTAGCTAAAAAAATTATGATGATCATACCCAGTGTAAGGATCAGCAGCAAAGTCAATAGGTTTTTCAAACAAGTATGGATATATGGTGATGAGGTTATTTCCATTCAAGTCGCATCTCTTAATTGACCAATTCGATGAGCGCCTCTTTTTACCAACAATGTAGAGCTGATTATGCAACCAGTCGACGGCCAAAAAAGCTACGACAGGTAGGTCGAGACGGTCTTTCCTCACAATCAACAAGTTTTGGTTTATGTCCAACCCGGTGCGGATTATGTCACCTTCGCTCGTGGCAATAAATACCCATTTGTACTTGTAATGGCAGGCGATTGCTGAAAAAATAATTTTTCAATGTGAAATTTTTAATTCATTGTAAAACATTGTGTGCTTCAAAAAGTATGGCGCAAAAAATACCTGAGATATTCTGACTGGAATTATATACATATACATCAGGATCCAAAAGCAAATCCAAATGTTGAACATATACATCTTGAATACCTTGAAGGAGGAGTTTGGGTTCCGGCTTTTGAGAAATGTCTGGAAAGGAATGAGCGGAACAAATATCCTTTACACGCGTTCGCCTTAAGATATTTCAAACACAAATCATATTCAAAACCAAACAATCATAATACCATTTGACATGGAAGATTGGGGAGTGACAAAATTGACAATGGCCGTTGCCCCTTCCCCTTCAACATTTTGTGCGGAAATCTCAAGACTGTAATTTGTTATCGGTTGAAGACCTGTGAATGTGTACCCTCGTGGATTTTGACTGATTGGGATTTCCTGTTTAAAAACGCATAAAACTCCCGTTACAATCCTAATCTCATCATGAAGCCATAAGTACGCCATAAGTATATAGGCAATAATAATAGCACAAAGACCCCACCTTGATAATAATATGTCCATCCGGCAACTTCCTCAATTTGAGAATGTACGCAATCAGGCGTCCATTTGGCTGGGACGGTGGAAGCCAAGTGACAGACACACTCGTGTTACTGATTGGTTGTATGCTCGTGATCTCTGGTGGATTCGGTAGCCCTTTAGGGAGCGTCTCTATTGGATTACTTTCCCGAGAGTAGTAAGGTGGAAAATCGTTAGCTAAAATCCAGCCGATTCGGAACTGGAATCAAAGACAAAAAATATATATGCTACGTGTTTGCCTGCTTTTTCTTTGTACCAAATTTGAGTCAAGCCAAAGGGAGAAGAAGAATGCAAACAATAATTGTTCCAAATAAGGAATGTTGCGTTTGCTTTCAAGAGATTTGACTCTTATTTTCATCAGTATTCCTATGCAAATCACAACCCCATCTGAATCCGAGCATGAGTTTTTGTTTGTTCTTATTTACTATTTAAGATTACATTTTGGACAGATCAAAAACGTATATCATTTAAGAAGCTGTGGGTTATAGAGAAGGGCATCATGATGATGATGCGATGACGAAAGAAAATGGTTTGTGGATTTTAAGATTCATTTTTTATGTGTGCTTTGAGCACATCACGTACTTGGTATTCAGTGTATGGCTTGAGAGTTTGGACGGTAAAGGTGGTCGTGTTGAGAGGTTGCTGAGATGAGGATGGGATAGTTTCCCACTGACTCGTTCGTGAAAACACTCTTCTCTGGACAGTGAACACCAAATATGGGAGAGGAAGAGCACTCCCTTCCCAACTCAGTCGGAGTGAGATGCTCTTTAATGAGTCGGAGATGAGCGTGGGTGGATCAGGCACTCCAATCAGCCCTTCAATGTATACAACAAGATCAAAAAATACAATAACACTCTGTGTGCATCCCATGAACCTCGTGTCTGGTAGATTTAGATTACTTTTTTGTTACATCTTTTACAAGCATAAACAACAATAGATTTATAAAAAAAAGTTACAATTTACAATTCATTTGAATGACTCGAAGTTTCAGTGACCGACCGCCTGCCTCCTTTAAAAATAGTCTGGGTTGGTGTTTTCGTTATTTTTTTCACCAAATTTACATATCATAATGTAACTCATGCATGTCACTTTTAATGCGGATTTTATGTCATCATTAATGATCAATAAGAACAAGAAATCCAGATCAAGGGATGGTGAATATATACCAATATCATGTACATGAAATTTAACTCTCTATCTGATCGTAACTACTTTTTAATGTTTTCTGACAAAAACTTCCATGCAAAGTTATCTATACGACCTCCCCGATATACATTAAAACTGAAAATGGCAACATGTTTAATTCTTACCTGTGACACGAAAGTAGTATTCTTCAATTGCCTTGGAGCAGCCCACTTGACAGGCGTAAAACTCTCGAAAGTTGTTTTCGCTTCCATTCTGCATCAAAAGAAATCATTCATGCACTTTTTCATATACAAAGTTGCATAATATATGGATATCAGTCATGTGGACGTGGACACCATGCTGATTGTGAGTAAAAGACTTACGCAAACGTATGAGCATCCTTCACGAAGTCCAGTCTTCCAATTTCTGCAGCCTTTGTTGATGCAAAT
The DNA here is from genome assembly GCA_034697805.1 of Orchesella bifasciata. Taxonomy (NCBI): domain Eukaryota; kingdom Metazoa; phylum Arthropoda; class Collembola; order Entomobryomorpha; family Orchesellidae; genus Orchesella; species Orchesella bifasciata. Next base: position 9,437 of record JAQGAP010004668.1, read on the forward strand.
GGAGTTGAACTGGGGAAAAAGAATGAAACATTTTTAGGAAAATCACTCATAAAATCTGAAATTATAGTAATGCACGCTGGTGACAGCCATTTCCAGAAGGAATTGCGATTTGTTCAATCAAATTTTATGTAGCATGTCTTCCTGTTCTTTGATGGAATGTCAGAATCAGCGAAAAAAAATCTCTTTCCCACGACATCACTTGTTTTACACATTAACATCAAATCAGTCAAGTATGACATCCTAAAAATATCACTTGGAAAAAATGTGTGTAGCAGGTTGAATTTATTGTTCTTTAATGCTTCTGTCTGTACAAGATCCAAAGGAAGTTGAAAGAATCGGTATTTGTATGAAACCAGCAGCAGCAGCAGCAACAAGTGAAAATGTATTTTAAGGGTAAAAGCAAAAGGGCAAAATAATGGTCATGCTCAGCTCATAAACAAGTCCAGCTTCCACCCTCCAATATGAAACCGCCGGAAACAAAGAGTTTGTTCCGCTTGTACGGTATTACTGATGGAGGATGACATGAGAGAATGTTGTGTAAAAATACACTAGAGATACAGACGGATCCCAGAAGGGTTTCAACCATCTCTGGGAAATCAAGAAGCAAATGTAAGCATGAATGAACACTGAACATACATGGTAATTGATCAGATTTTGGA
>JAQGAP010004669.1:0-10094 GCA_034697805.1 Orchesella bifasciata
AATCTTTTACATAGATACCTAATAACCTCATTGGTAGATACAATAGTAATTTTTCCCAAAAATATACTTATCTTGGGAATATAATGTGAAAAATGAACACTGCCAAAAAGGAATACTATTGAATATTTGCAAACACATTTTAGTTTGCTGCTATATTCGGTTTCAAAAGGGAAAGAATAAAGGGCATTTGCAATATTCCAAAAGATTTTTTTACTCCCGTAAATGGCCAGTGTAGATGTACTTACAATTCATATATACCGAATGCTTAAAGGGGAGAGCTTGAATGACGTTGTCTCAACTCTTGCGAATCATCCTATTTATCATCCTCTTGCTGAGAGGTGCTGCTACCACCAACCCTACTCTATCGTGCTTTCCCTTTCCCTATCTACAAGTCATGATATGATGGAGCTCAGACATTGTTCATGTTTTCAAACCATCTAAATGTTCTGAATGGGTAGTGATGTGTAAATATTCCATTTTGGCAAGTGTTCATCATTTCGCCCACAAATATGATGAAAAAGTTTTTCACTGGTTTTTAATGCATATCTAACGAAAACAGTTGGGTGATAGCCCTCATGCCATTTTACTGGGAAGAAACTTCTATTAACTGCAATTTTTGTTGTTACGTTTTTGATGTGCATGAATACGCGATACATGAAAGAAAGGAAGGGCGTGGGGAAAATGTGGGGGAAGAAAGTTTCGTTTGTCGGTTCGCCATTGCAATGCATGATATTCGCTCTGAATGCTCTGTTACGGGTTATGCGAAACACACAAAATAAACTTTTGTTTATGGTTAGCTCTCCCATGTTTTCTGTACAGCATCGTGAAAGATGTGAGGCAGAAAATATCATGGCTAAAGTCATCATAATCATGAAATAGTTCCTGTTGTGCAGAAGAGGGCAACATACAAAGAAGTAAGCCGTGATTATCAGTTTTCATGAAAATTTGCATGAAGGACATTCGAAACAAGGGATACTTTGTTTGTCTTTGAGAGTTCATGTTACTTATCCAAGCATTAACATACAAATAATATGTGGTACTCATTCAAACATTCAAAACAGCATGTTTTCCTGTTTTGTGTTAGTGTTTACACAAATAGTCCGTTATTTTTAGGACACAACCACACCAAAGAGTTACAGCATATGTTAACAAGACAATTATATGCCCATATCCTTCTTGATTTCTTTCTTGATTGAACATAAAGAAATTAAAAGAACAATGTTTCTTTCCAGTTTAATGTAATGTGAACTAAACATAAGAAAAGTTTAGGCAGCAAACTGGGGAAATAAAGTTAGTGAAACAAAGAGAAAAGGAAACCTTACTGTAACATCATCATGAGTGAAAGCTGCGTACACATGTCAGCAGCCCATTCAGTTTCTTATGCTTTTTCATTTTACTTCTAAATGTCCTACTTTATTCATTGGATAGTTTTTTGTAAAAAACATTCTCAGAAGTCCTTGCAAGTCTATTTTCTACATTTAGGCTGAATGAGTGAAATAACTCAAAATCAAGTATTAATTTTAAAGAATACAGAATTCAAAGCTATTTGTTCTCACAAATTGACTCGACATTTCACAGCACTACCTGCCGGCGTACTCATAGTGCTAAAGTGGTTTTTAGGACTCGTGTAAATTTCTGTAACCATTTTCAATGTTTCGAACATGTTGTTCAAATTGAATACTGTCGTAACTTCTGACATCGCCCACATATCGCTGAATAGGCCATTGGCTTTTTTCTGAAAGCTTTTATCATGTTTACAAATTGAGCAATTATTTTCATTACTTTAATACAGTAACAGAGTTTGCTGTGACTTAGTTAGAGGTCTTTGATCCATACTAGCCCGTATTCAAGATTTGATTTAAACTCGCATGTTGCATATGAGACTATCAGAGGTCTACTAACGCAAGGTCCAACTATAAATAAAAAAACTCAATCAGAACCTGCCATTTTATTAGCACGTTTAATACCTGTTAAAACATATTTCTTATAATAAGCAGTAACGGTAGCAAATCAGCTTGAAAGTGAAAGAAGCATTTCGTTAACGGCGAGGAATGTAAATTGCAAGACCCGTCTGACTTGGATTGTTTTAAGAAAGGCCTTGGTAAATTATACCAATTTAGTAAAAAAGGACTCCCAATTAGTAAATAAAATGATGAACTTAAGAATTTACAATGACATGCCGATTTCATCAACCTCTCCTCTTACCGAACTTGCCTTTTGCAATCGAACAAATCTAAATGTCAGTCCTGCAACATTGGACAAGTGTGCTACCGACTTCCGTTTCCAACATGCTGTCTGTTTCCACGTTCTAGCATTTGGCCACCCAAGACTTTACAATAGAATAAACATAAACCAGAGGAGCTTTGTTCCTGAAACTGATAAACAAATCTAGAATACTGGATCTGCCTCCTATCAAGCAGTTTTACCAGTCTAGCAAACGATTATTACGGGTAAATGGTGCCCATAATATAAAGGTTTATGGTGTCACAAAGGATAATTTGAAACGAATGACTACAGATACGTACTGGTATTATAATGTGTAAACGATCGAGAAATTGTGTCAAAAGAAGCAATCCGTACCGTTATTCGAAACTACACCAGAGTATCTGTCTTGTTTCTAGTCACAGCGTCACTACATCTCGACGTGTCAATGAAAAGCTTAATTGACACTCTCCATTACGCGGCTTTCTCTTCCAAATGAGATGGTGAAATAATTACCGAAGTGGTTCGGTAATAGCTTTGGTTCTGATGAAGACTCTCGATGAATGCTACCGTTAGGGAAGGTTATATGTATGTATGTCTGCTGTAGTTAGTTATACTACTCGAAAAACGACTTGTGTGGAATTTCGGAATCGTGTTCACAATACCATACCATAGTTGTTTTAAGCCATTCACTCGATTACGGATAAACTGCAGCTGTACAATAATAGTTTAGATCGTGTCATGCTATTCCACAAGCGTTGAGTTGCATTGCGTAGGATCAACTAAGTCTTTGCACGGTTCAATTGTTTCTGCAAATTGAATCGGATTATACAGGTTTGCCCCTTGTTAAGCCGTGTCAGTCGACCACAGTAAGTGATTTTGGTTTTGCTACAACTGAATACCATCCCTGTCTCCTGAGAATAATGATAGTCTTCATTGCTAAAAGATTAGCAGACCAACTGCTCACAAAGATAACACTTATTACAAAAAGGAAAAAAAGTGTGTTGACACGTTTCCCCCAAGAAGAGCTACACTATGTCCAGGAACTTTGCTTTCTTTCACAATTTCATTGACCTTTTGTAAATTGAGATTCCGCCTACATGAAAAATAGTACATATGTACAAGAATGAAGAATATAATAATAGTGACTCCGACTAGAGCCTGATCTTGTTCTAACTTACGGTATAGTGTCGGGGGTTATATGGAAAGATCACATCTCAAAAATAAAACTTTTTTTCCCTTTTCATAAGCAAACATTTCAACTCGAGCCAATGTGATGGGTTTATGAAAAAATGTAGCACTGTCTTTGAATACAAATGCGATATACAATTTAGTCGCATTGCAAATAGGAACATGTGCAATCTGAAGTGCACATTTTGTGAAGCCATAAAGGGAATAAAATGATACGAGACCAGGTTAGAAGCAACAGAACAGAAGCTACAACTTACTATATTCACAATATGACTCTCCGAAAATGCGACTTATATAATATAGTACAACATAAGCCTGAAAGGGTTCACCTGTTGAAAAGGGACTTTGAAAAGCAAGAGAAATGGAAATGGACGACAATTTTCAACGAATCGAGTTACATGATAATGATCCCACTAATGTTCTACACATGCTTGCGTACGTGTGATGGAGAATGTGAACTAATGCTGAACGCGACGTCAAAAATAGAGATTTAGTACTATTTTACCACTCCCCCAAGGCCGTATGAAATAGTTCATTCTATATTTATCATATAAATGGCTGTCAGCCTGGAGAATGTTTCAGGTGTTCACACAACATCGTATGACTTTATGCATGTATTTTTTAGTACGTTGAACGAGGGTGAATGTATTTGATTATAGGTCTTGAATATTTGAATGCTGTAGCAGTACTCTTTCCTGAATCCAATGGGATAGTACAAGACATCTCAATATTTATGTTCTTAAATATAATATGACATTATAGAGCAGATTCTTTCAATAAGTAGTTGAAAAACGACTGCTGCACACTGAGAACAGTATGAAAGTTGTAAATCTCTCTCTCACTTACGTAGAGAGGCAGTCAGTCGATCGACATTTTTTTCAGTACCAGTAGAGTAGACCTCCCGTTGACTTATCTTGCTGGCCATCCAAATGTCCGTCTGGTTCAATGATTTCCCGTATTACATTACGTCAAAAACAAATCGAGATTTCAATCAGAACTATTATACTCTCGACTGTCACCCTTCCACATAGTGTATATATACTTGTATATATATATAGGCTTACGAAAGTCAAAGAAATGCAAGCTGGCGTTAGCGAAGTAGAATGTTAGTTCCCTCAAATGAAATGGGTACTTTTTAAACCTCTTTTAGGAATTTGCATGTTCACCACTCACCAACTCTTTTACTGCAATGCTCTGTTGGTGATTCAAGGTTGACTTTATGAGAAACATTTCTCTTACAATGTAAATATCTGTTTATGTACTTTCACTTACTTTCTATTCATCCAATAATCCTAATAGCTACTTTTTACGAATGTTACTGGTATGGTGCAACTAATATCTAATGTGAATAAAAGTAGAATCAGGAGTAAGTCTATAACATACAACCAAGCAAGCAACTTTTAGCTATAGGTTGATATACTTTAGTATTGAGATATAAATAGATTTGTTGTTTGACAGTCGAAATTAAACTCTGTCCGATTCTGAAATATAAAATAGATGGAATTGGGATGGTGGTAGATAGCACCATTCCTTGTAGTGAGTGATAGATTGGTATAGGGGCAACTTGAAACAACGATCAGGGCGAGTAGTATAGGATACGCGAAGAATGAGTGAAAGCTCATATCGGAGTACACAGCGCTCCCTGTTCAGCCGTGCATTGCATTTATTCATAATTTTATATTTTTGAATTTACTTGGAGTTTCTTTCAGCATTCCCAATATTTTCATATAGCATCGTTGCGCGTCACATATAACCCATATTGATTTCTAAAGGACGAAGTCTCCGTCATACAATCTTGTAAATGAGTTAACTCATGTAGATATTAATTCAAGCACTGAAAAAAATGAACGCTATACAAAAAGGCATTTATACGTCACATCAAGTGGCATCATGTTTATCTATTTTTGTGCTTCTCAGGTGTACGAGAAATCATGGAAGAATTGGAACGTCAAGGATTGACGGGACCTATGGTACCACGAGCCTACAACCCTGCTCACAGAATGATGAGAAAGTCTCAGCGGTCAAGCAACCTTCGACTTCGCTTTGGAAAGAGGAGCAGTCCACCATTTGAAGGAGAGCAAGTCGAGGCAATTGGAAATCCAAACTGGAAGGTAATTAGATTTTACAGCCTTTCACGCTTGGATAAGAATGTTTGCTAAAGAATGTCCTTATATGTATGTATGTATATTTACTTAATACTAACCTTTCAACTGAAATGATACAGGCTGGCAGCGATGTACAGAGAGAAGACTGAGCGATAAGGTAGCTGCAGTGACAAACCTGGTGATGTGTTATTCCAACAAAAGAGCAGTCTGCACCTCGTTTCAAATTAAAGTTTGAGATTTATTTTTCAACTATCGACAAAATTATAAATAATTTTTCATCATGAAAGGGGAGAATACTACTTCAGCACTTGTAGATGAATAAATAAGCACGCAAAAGAAAGAGGGAAGGAAGTTGGTGAGATGGTGTATTATAAATGAGTTTCACTGTGTTCAGTGTTGAATCCACTGAAGCTGACAAGGCCAGCTTACGCAACATCCAAGAAGCTGGTGTCTTATGTAGCCCCATACGCTAGTACCCCAGTTAGTTGTTGCTACTGTAATGAAATACTATGTTAGTCCAATCTGTTTCTGCAATAAAAACTACACTGCATTATATAATATTGTTACAACTGTTGATTGTAATTATCATATTATCATGTACTGTGCACCATTCTTTACCTAAATAAATTTAAACGTTAACTTTGTTAAATTGTAACAAAAACTTACTGTGAAGTTATGTGTATACTAACCTACTTAGGGCAACGTATTGTATGTAATTGAAATTTTTAAGCATGTGAGTTAAAATTTAGTACAGTTGATGTAAATACCGTTTTATCCACAACCAAATTTGATTTCATGTTTCTTGTAGTCGCGCATACGTCCAAAGTTGAAAGTTAAAACATTTTCCTGATTCATCATTATGATTGCATTAGTGTTAAATTGTCAAACCACGTCAATAGGGATAGTTTTGTCGTAATTATTGAAGAAAATATTCGTACACTTACAGTGCACACACAAATTGATAATTTTGTCAAAAACTTGCAGTTAATGTAACATCCAATGTAAATGTATTAAAACCATAATAATTTAGAAAGTTATACAAAAGTAGCGATTAAGTATATGTACGTCGAAGTTGCAGCCAATGCCATTAAACTATAATGGTTAGTTTATATCACGTAGGAATAATGTACTTGTATATATTTTGCCAGAACATTCATCTCACTGTTAGCACGGTTTATGTTTGAAGTATCATTTTAATATTTAAAGTAAGCCTATTATGTGATTGGTTTGTTACTGTTGAAATTAAAGTTTTAAAAAGTAGCCAATATAGTGCACATATGGTTGCATAAAGCTCAAAATGATTGAGGCAAGCATGTGAAAGCCGCTTCTTTACAGGATGTATGAAAGTACATTCTGGAAAATCTCATCGAAATTGGGGAAAGACAAGATGAGCTTTGTTCATCCATTTTAATCGATTTTTATCCACATTGCAGTTAAATTCCTGGGTCAAATGTGCAAATAGCTATTTAGTAATCAGTGATTACGTACCCGTGAAGTTAAATAAAAGTACTAATTCATGGGCATGACCATGACCCATACTTCTTGTGTAACACTTGCAACCCCCATCGTCCGCCGCTGCATAGCATGATACATTACAATGACAGGATTCCATACTCCACCTAAACGGCATAGATGAACATAAACACAAACAGTTATGCAAATCATACTTCACACTAGTCTTTCTTCTCAGTATTTAATTAGGTTTTGTATGGTTTTAAATTCATAATAATGCCATTTCCGAAACCAACTCATTGCAGAATCATTTGACCCTTGAAGAACTATTACATATACGCACATTTAAGTTCGATGCTATGTTTATTTAATTCGGAATTTATTGTGTCATCATGTTACATTTGTAGACAAAAATAGAGTTCAAGTACAACCAATACTACTTTGACTTCAATATTCCTTGAAAACTGAAATGAACAATATGGTAGATCCTGGACTATATAAATAAATCTACTAAAAATTAAAACGTTCATAAAGCATTAGATTATAAAGTATAGCAAGTTACTAGATAAGGTACTAGAGTGTTACACTTCGGTTTTGATTGCTACCATTTTGCCCCAATAATACATTATTTCCTAAGTCCAAACTAATTAAGTACATGGTATGGTATGGTAAGTACATAATAAAAATGGGATAAAAATTAGATGACAGATGAATGTATAAATGATTGTGATTACTCTGATTACATTTAAAATTACACGGCACATCAACATCACATTCGCATGATAGAAACACTGGTGATTCTTTTAAATTCTTAGTACTTACATAAAAATACTTACAGACTCATGCAGTCAGTCTATGAGCTTCGGGTTTGAGACTATTGCACAGTTTATTTCTTTGCTACCACACTTTTACACGTTAGCTCATCATGTTGTAAAAAGTACGCGCTTGACTATGTACAAGAGTAAATCATGCACCATTGATCATACTAGTAAATTTGGAAAGACTTTTGGAATTCGTTTGAAGTTCATTGTTACATTAAAATTTGTGGCTATAAGAAGGATTAGGTGTGTATAGGTTCCAATTCAATTCAAAGGTACATGAGTATACTGTGTAAATGTATTAGATTTTCTGTTTCACGTGGCAAGTTAATGTCTTTCTTTTCATACTTAGAGTTCATCCCGACTTTTAGGTTTTCTCAACATGAAATGTACAAAATCAGAAGCCCTTCGTCGATGATGGTACTCTCCAATTAACCTTCCACTCCGGTAGTATTTAAAAGTTGGATATCCCACAATTTCGTATTCTTCATACACCTAGTATTGTTTGGACATAAGAACAATGAAACGGAAACAATGAGATGAAAGTAAGGATTATCAAGGAATTATTCCTTTTGAAACAATTATGTATTGAAATGTAGATTACTTACAGATGGATACCGCATACAGTCAACTGCGGCAAGAACAGAACCTGGAGCTTCCTTTGTGAGCAATTCTGCAGCTTTGGCGTATTCTGGTTTTGCAGATTTACAGTGGCCGCACCCTATTTATCAGATCAATCATTCTTATTTTAAATCACGGACATACACTTTTTAGTATGTTTCAGGTGATAGAATTGTAGGACTAAACACTTACATGGAGCATAGAACATGATCAAAGTCGCTTCTTGGGATTTAATAAAGTTTCCAATGTTCGAGTCGGTGAGAATATCTACATTATTACCTCCTGGAAAACTGGCCCAGTCATCTCCATTTGCTGCCATATTGGGCCGCATTTCTTCCAAGAATCCCGTTTTCTGTATGGAGTAATAGGAAGGGTATGTTTATAATTGAAAATGCAAAAGAATTTCCAGGCAAATGATACCTTTACAATACATACCCAGGAAGTGAAAAGATGACTAATCATTCTAGCAAAAGACATCGTGCTAAGAGGAATACTTTTACAATATACTTTTCAGAATTTTGGCGTTTTAAGGGGCGAAGATTTGTGAATTGTAAGTTTTAATGATATTCTAACATAATTTCTGATTGCGAAACTTAATGTGACAAAACTAGACTACAAGTTTTAAAAAATCCGATGATGTTGCAAATTAACTTTGAAATTATTCCTACACAACCAGCTGCCTTTTATTCGGTGCATTATAACACTGACTGAGAAGTAGCTACAGTAACTTCGGCATGTAGTTAACATGCCAGCATAGAAAGGGAAACGTGAGACACTGATAGATTTCGATAATGAAAGCCACTTTCCTTTTAGTATCTTACTACCTCATTGCTATTTGTTTTTATTTGTTGGTTTCATATCTAATCTAAGGAACTCACCGTTCTAGAACCATCAAAACTCTCGACATCTGCTTTATTATAGTAGTGGAACAGCTTGAAAGTAGGGTAACCTTTAACATCATAGGCTTCACAAACTGTTCTGTGAATTGTACAATCAACGGCACCAAGCAAAATCTTTGGATCATCTTTCAACTCCTCCGCAGCTTCTGTAAATTCTGGTTTGGCGGCTTTACAATGACCACACCCTGCAAAACACCATTAAATTATTTTAATGACAAAGTTCTTAATAAAAATATTAAAACATTCCATTAAACTAGTTTCACCTATAAGCGCACAAAGCGAACTTTCCTTATTTTACATACTGAAAACCTTATACTTACACCGGTGACTTTGATTAACTCGGTAACTTGTAAAGGTATTAACTTACATGGCGCATAGAACATTATTAGAGCTCGCTTCTTTTTTCTCAATGTGGGTTTAAAAGATTCCTCAGTAAGATGAGCTACCGCAGACTCCTCCTCAGCCCACGACTTTTCAGGGGGTGGAGGTGGTGGTGGCTCCTTCGGATCCTTCATGAAATTTACTATAGCTTCTTCGTCCCTTATATTACCCGCATCAAAAGCTAGCTCACCATCTTTAAAGTATTTTACGGTTGGATAGCCTTGTACGTCAAAACGTTTAGCTAATGCATTGTCTTTAGTTGCATCAACTGCAGCGAGTATTCCCGTAATCTGTACAATTTCATTGTGTGAGCTACATTTTTCAATCATTTCAAAATATAAATGTTATAAAAGTTACCTTCGCTTCTTTCAGCTTTGCCGCTGCAGTTACATACGCTGGCTTCATTCTAAATCATATAAGAAAAT
>JAQGAP010004670.1:0-10091 GCA_034697805.1 Orchesella bifasciata
TGAGTACTTTCACTTTTGGAGAGAAAAAATGCGCTATATCACTTTGCAAAAAGTTTGAGTTGAGGTGTAAAGAGAAAATCGTAGACAAAGAGTCTATTTAAAAAATTATAACAACTCCAATCCAGCGTATGGCTCTTGTATCTTATTATTATGCAGGTACAACATTATTCCCTAATCGTAAGGGAGAGAGATTGAGACGGACAAAGTATTATGCTCCTGCTTTATGTAGGTAATGTCCAATGATATTATTGGGAGCAAGACTGACTTACTAAAACTGCAAATGACTGACTGACTACTGGAATAAATGTACGAACAGCATGGGATGTTGGTGGTGTGATAGTGTTAGCTAGTTGCTATATAATACTGAGGGAATAGATGAGAGAAAACAAGGTTGGTGGATAGAAGTGAGTTAGCAATATCCGAACTGATGTTAGTTCTTTGCTCATAAAGTTTAATAGGATACTTTCCACTGCAAAATGAGTATTTCCGGAGGAGAATGAATAAACACTGAGCTCATCGTAGATTATTGTGTGTGTGTGTCTGTTTATCCATGTAGGTAGTCATTGGATTGCTTTTTATCATATGTACATTATGTGTTAATATAGTCATCCCGTTATATTTTCTAATAGAATGAGTAAATAAAGTGAAAGGAAGAAGATCCTTCTGTGGCTTCCATTTTGATAGTATTTCTATGTTACAAAAAACTGGCTGCTTTTACTGATTTTCCTCTAGTAAAGAGCAACTAAACGAAACCCAAACTGAGAGACAAAAAAGGAGGATCATGAACATGATATGATGATGAGAACCTACAGTACACTTGCACAGTGGTACCCCTACCATAGTTCATGAGCATTTTTGCTTACTTTTTTTCTCTCTTTTTGGGAGAAAAAGAGATCATCATCATGATCATGATTACTTGTTTCTACAACGAAACGAAATAAACTCGGATTAATACCACTGATTGATACATAAGTTTCACATGTCTCGAGAACGGAAGGATGAGGAGGAAAAAGTTGTAGGAGCACGGCTACAATATATATAGCAGAATGAGAGCATGGTAGTGCCAGTAGCTGAGAGGAATAAGCATCCATATCCTGGGGAAGTTGGAGAGGAGTGATGCAAAAAGAGACAGCGTAAATACATACATAATATGTGATCATTCCCTTGTTCTGTGAGCCGAGCCAGCTTTCCTCTTACTTGCCTTTCTAACTACCCTTTTTGTGGTACCTTGGCAGCCTGCATAAACTACCCCAAAAATCTTTCTTTCTCGTCCGCTCTGATCGGAGCGGGCTCTCCCTCTTTTTCTACCCACAAGCAGGAACATGGTTTCATCTGCAAATATTTGATTATACCATTTTCACATGCAAGTCTACACACACAACAGAGGTCTTCATTGTGCATTAACTTCCATTTGATACAATTCTGCCAGTGATCTGTTCTGTTATCATCAGCTATACCTTGGCTAGAAGGACCAACATACGTACCCAATATCTGCACTGATGTTCCTTCCCTACTTCCTTCATTCATCAACAAACAATCTCGGAAATATTAAGGAACACCAGCCACGTTGGCCTGCATTACAGACCAATCTATGTCTCGCCGCATTTCTTTACAAATCCCGTAGAACGAAACCAGTTGAACCGATGTTAACCCTGGGTTAATTTTGTTTGTCACTGACTCCATGTTTTCTCATGATGGTTTTTATAAACGACAAACATTCCAGCTTCGCTTGAATGTATCGTTCATCAGTTCAAATAAGTTGTGATTCACTGTCCACAACATTTTGCACTTATATGGGAGCTCGTCACAATAATCTTTCAAAAACTTAAGAAAACTATTTGAGGAAGAAAGTAGGTACACATTTGGTTGCGGGTTGATACTGTGTTTGACAGTTGCGTTCATTCAGCAACCAATTATTTTTACACGTCGTTCTCTCTACCATCCAGCCTCGACTCATGTGATCGTTAGCTAATACAAAAAGATAATAAAGCTCTTCCCTTAATCAGCAACACACACAAAGACACACCGGTGGCTTTGAACAATTGTATGGACCTGAGTACTTGCGTATTTACTAACAATAGCATTATTTCTGCAAAGTAGACTATGGCAGTGGTGCTGCTAAATCTGGAAATCCTTAAATAACAAAGGAAATGATACATTCTCCATTAAAGGTTTCATTTCCCCTGTGATTCCTTGATCCTTCCTTTTATTCTTTTCCAGGAATATTTTGGTGCTAGAGATATACAAAAGGATGGTTAAACAGGATGTCTAAACTGATACATATATGAATGTAGTAGTAGGTCATCCAACCTCCCTCTTTTTTAAAGATGTGTGTAATGTACTGCTTTCTTAGCACATTCCTCAACAGAGCTTCTGTGTACATATGTCTCAAGTATGTTGTTTTGCTCAAAAGAAACCCAAGAAGAATGCATACGTTTTGCAAAATATAAAAATCTCCCCAGCGTCTGATTCTGCTATTCTCCTTTGGCCTCCTTTCTTCTTGTTGTGGAGCGTTATATGATCTTATTCTCCCTTTTTCTTCCCAAGTTCTCTTGGCTCCGCGATGCGATGAATAACGGGTGAGGAGAGTAGTGACATTATATTTTCAAAAAAAGATATCATGATTATATGGGTTAGTATGATGAAAAGAAAGTTTGACATTTTCTCCTCCCGTTCGTTCTTTGCATGTGTGGGAGTATGTCATGTGTGAGAATGTGATTGAGTCGGAAGATAGGAGGTGGACTACATTCGCCAACGATATTTGTATCAATTCTTCTTGTGTGAGCTTAGTTTAATAGCCCCTTTTGGTGGTTGAATGAGAGGGAGCGCAGTCTGCACAAAAGGTGAATGAGAACGCAATATAATAGAAATATTATTTGAGACATCGTAAAGATCCATGCTACACATGCTACACAATGATAAGTAGTCAATGGGCTCTGCTGCTAATCCAGTTCCATTCATTGTGTATGACGAACAACCGTTCATAATGCTCATAATACTTAATCACTCCAAACTTTCTTCATCATCCCTTCCACTGGATTTTCTTGCGTGGATTACACAAATGATCCTGTTTACTGTCCTGCTTTTACTTTCTTAAGAAAATCCTGCCGTGATTGAAAGCGTTGCTGGTTTAAATTGATTTTTATTTGTAATTAATTCAATATGTTTATCAATACATTTCTATAATTGGTAAATTATTAACACATATATTTAGTTATGTGTGAGAAGTCCAGCTCAAAAAAGTGCGATGATAAAGGGGACAATAGATAAGGGAAGCCAGTTAAAGGTTTGAAATGAGATGATGATGTGCTTTTGGTGGTGAATTTTGTGGCTCTGAGAAATTCCAGGAATATGGAATATAATCAAAATCACCAGGAGGTGAGGACTATACAGTGGCTTTTGTAGTCGAGTACAAACCCTGGCAGAAAAACGTTTCACTAAGAAAGTGGGCTATCGTTCCTCCACTGAACAGAAGCAGCAGAGGCAGGAGCAGTAGGCGCAAGCAATCCTTTCAAGATTCTATCTCTCCTTTTTCTACAAGGCAAGCACACATATACCATATCAGCTCACAAGGAGTTGCTGGCCGTGCGGCAGTGGTGGAAGAAAATCCACTTGTTTTCCTTTACTCCAATTCAGTTGCAGTTTGGACGAACAAGGGCGAAGGGAATTCAGGTCTTAAGTTACGCCAACTTTTGGAAGATATTGTTTTGTACTAGCCACCGCTCGTTTCATTTCACTTTCACTGGGTGAAAACCCATACACTTTTTTACCACTCAACAATATTACTCAACGTTTGCTCTTAAGTATGTAATAACGCGAAAGTAATAAGCAACAGTGGTAAAAAAAGACGGGTACGGAGAGTGTGGTGGATAAAAATACGAAGATTGTTTGTACCCCCAAGCAAGGTATAAAAATTGGCTGTTGTCACACCGTTCCACACTCCCTTTCCTCATTTCATCACACTCTGTTTTGCTACACCGGGGGAAAGTGCGGCGTTGGCTTCGGCTCGTGTGGAACCTATTGAACTCGTACAATACACCTTTTCCAGCCGTTACTCCATCTTTCTACCTTTTGCTACCCCCACATTCTTCAAACGTTTGATCTCAAATTTTTACTACTGCTCCTTCACTACTATATTTTTAGTATCCAACACAGGTTAAGAGGTTATATTGCCATTTATGTATCTCAACTAGCTCCCATTTTCTAACTCGTCCTAATAATTCAATACAAAACAGTTTCAAGAGTTTAAACTCTCAAGTTGTAGTGGTAAAACTGTAACGTCTTAAGTGGTGAAAAGGGAAGAGGACAGCAGTGCAAAAAGAGCAGCTAATTTTTTTATTTTGAAACCTTGAGTTTAGTCTTCAGTGTGTTGAATAAAAGTGAAAATTATCTATAAAACAGGAACTAGTCACTTTTCAGTTTTTGTGACCCGATGCATTTTGTGCTTTGAGGTGTGGGTGTATGCATCAGTTTGAAAGAGAAAGGTTTTGACCAACATAATAACATACTAAATTTGGCCTGGTCTGCCTTGCATTAATCATTAGATTTTGCTCTTGCTCAAAGAGAAAAGATTACACAACAACGACATGTCTCAAGTATATAAAAACAGTGAAAAACAAGAAGGGAGCCAGGTATAATCAGAGAGGCGAACAACAGTGTTGATGCTCTTTACGTTGAAAAACCGCGGTGCAACCCCAATACCATCAAACCACATTGACATGACATTTGAGACTTTGATCTTGACTATCTCTCCTTGTTCTCGTTATTACTCTTTTGGTGTTTTGTTGTTGTTGTGAGTTAAGTGTATCATCATCAAGAACAGCCAAACCTTCATCACAACCAAAAACGCAAAGTTTTCGCGTAACAGCAACACACATGTAAGTTTGTATTTATAAGGTGTAAAGCTCTAAGATGGCAAAGGTTTTTGCTTCCACGTACCACACTTTTTTATACCCCTCCTGTTGACATTTCACAGATATGTGTCATTAGAAATGGTATGTTAGACGGCACATACTTATTATTTGCCTCCTGGCAAGGCTCACAAGGTCTAGCCTATGGCTTATAAAATCACACAGACAATACCTGTCCTGTTTTTTCATTATCGATTGTTGCAGAGGTAATTTCCAATTTAGAACAGTAGACATCTTCAGTCCCTCAAAGAGAGTTCGCCAACTTAACTCAATTTTCCACAGATGCAATGGTGCATGCATTTTTAAGTAATCTGAATAGCTCATCCTTATCTAAGAAAGATTGGGTGAAGTATGCCATAACATTTTTTACACCTCATGCTTTGCACTTATCATGTCACAACCAATGTTTTTTAGAGTTGCAAAAAGGAAATTCACACATCGTATTGTCAACGCGCACTTGTCTCGTCCTTGTAATTTGTGCAAATGATAAACGTGTGTCGTATTTACATCAGGTACAAATGCATACATTACTTCGTTGTGTGTAATTTGCATGCGAGGCAGGCTCACGCTTCGTACATGCACATTGTACTCTCAAAAGTAGGATTGTATTGTAAGTATAAACATAAATGCAAGACGTGATATACAATTGCGGAGAGACATAATCAGTATGTATAAGACGGAGGGAAGCGAGGGACAATGAAAATTCAGTTCCCCATCGTCTGAACTTTTGTTGAATGCTAAAAATCATACCATTTGCATTTTTGCATCTTCTTGCAAGTTTACAACAAATGTATCAAATGTACACATATGATATGTTGCTCATCCATATGGGTAATGTCATGCGTGTTTTTTACAAAGAAAAAAAGAGAAAATAGCTGAAGGGCCCAGCATTTTTTTGGTAGTGGTTCATTTCTTTTGTAATTGTAAACACGATGACGAGTTACAATACAATAATGATTTTCCGTGGAAAAAATATGCAAAAGTTTGAAGAGTTATATAGTTGAAGCGTCCAATCAAGAAACTGACATTAAAAGTTGGCATTTTATCTTACTCTACAAGAGTCCTGCCCAAGCTAAAAAACATTGTGTGAGTGTGAGCCAGACACATTTCATTTTATCCATAGTTTGTAGTAAACCAAATTTTCAATCTGACACGTCAATCCATTTCCCTGAAATTCGACAGCGATATTATGTTGACCCATTAACTCAGCATGTATTTTCTTACCCCACATTTTCTAACCGGACAGACAAACGGATAAGATAAGGGATCAAATGACATTGACAGCTAATGCTTAGCAGGCACAACAAAACGTGCAAATAGTACAACATTGGATTTGAGATTGAGTCTTCAACTTAAACTACAAAATAATAAACATGCATATAATAAAAAGGTTGAAAGGAATACGATTATTTGTTCCGCACATATTTACTTATATATCTGTACGCGACACTGTAACAGATCATGTGTGTACTTTTAGTTGTCCTACAGCAACGAACAAGTGGAAAGAAAGCAGAGCTTGCATAGATAGCTTGAGACAGGATAACAGCAAAAGTGGCACCAACAATTGTAGCACTACAGGAGAGTATCATTCACGTCCCTTGAGAAGTCAACCCAAGTACCGTTAGATTTTTATTCTGAAAACTTCAAGAAAGTCAAACTCAATACTAGAATGTTATACTCACAACAGCTCATAATATGATTGAATGAGTTGGAGTGGATATGTTCTAAGCCTAGTGGATAAACATGGAGAGATTATGCAAAATAAGCTTGTCTCGTTGATCCGAAATGTGGCAGAGAAATAGTAAACACAGTGAGAGTCCAACTTCCTCCAGCCCACATTTTTCAAAGATAATCAGGAAAGGAAAAAAATTGTACTGACTTTTCTAATTTATCCCTATGCCATTATGATTTAGGTAGAGGGAATGTATGGTATGTATGCATCTATGTTTGTCTAAAGTGTATAAGATCATAGGACGCATGATTTACTAATATTGTTTGTTGAAGCATCTTTATATCCACAAAAAATGCGCCGTTTTTCCCATGACAGCAAACTTTGGAAAATATTGAATTACCGATATGCATTTTTTGTGTCATTTTTTTGGTGAGAGTTGTGACGTCTGGTAGGAAATATAGTGTTCAATATTCAAAAGCCTATGAGAGAAAACACTAGAAACAGAGGGTACACATAACACTTGAAAAGTAAGCAGAGCAAAATCTTGCATATCATATCACATGATATTGCTGAGAAAAACAGTACCCATTCCAGTATATTATGTATACAAAGTGGGAAAGAAAGAAATGATGATGCAAGTAGCACCCACAATCGTCGGCCGCGAAATAGCGCGTATATGCTATCAGGAAATATGGAATTTGCTGAGAAAATATGTAAAAATTCGAGAAAAAAGAAATAGTAGTAGTATCAAAAGAAAAAAAAGGGCACGATCATCCTCTTCTTTGCTTGTTTCCTCTTCTCAAAAAGTGTACTCTACTCTCCGTCGTGGCAATAGTATTATTATAACCGTCAGTATATTATTGTATGCATGAGAAAAGTTATTCAGCTGTGACACTTGGGAAAAACTATATCATTTTCTAACACCACTTTTTTCTTTTTTAAACCACTTTCTCCATTTCCCTCCCTATATATTTTTTTGTTGACGGACTGATTCAGCAAAATGCTGTTAGTTATGGGCACTGATTGTACCGTGATTTTTTTGGAATAAGTAGACAAAAAGGGCAGAGAGAGAGAGAGAGAGAAGGCAGAGGAACAAAACTATTTTCACTGCATTGAATTGCAATGTGTCTTAACACTGCTGGTGTAACTACAAGAGAAAGTTTGGTGAGAGTTGGAAAGAGATTTTGAGCTCTCTCTCACATTCCCCCTTGTCTTCAGGAGGAGAAGTTTTCTCCATTCTCACACACATCCCTTCTGTCTCCAGTTTAGAGGATGAAAAAAGTGTGTCTTTGCTTTGCAATGAAAATAGACATTCCCATATACTCCTTCTCAAACTGTTACTCATCATCTTGCTTCAACTGTGTTTTTCTCGTGGTTTTCCCCACTCCCTCTCTCCCTTCCCAAGTTGTTTTTTTTTCTTGGGCCAACTTTTAACTTGTCCTCCGCCGGATTTGAATATGATTACCTATTCCAAAACAGAAAGTCAGGAAAAACATAACTTATTAGTGTTTTATGCATAAATATCCCATATTTTTTCAAGATACTCCGCCATTTATTTCGAATCATTGGGCATTATTTTACATGAATAAGCACTTTTAAACTTTGCCTCTTCCCATGTCACACTTCTTAATTGCAAATGTGCACACTGAGAAAAGAGCAGACCGAGAAAATCATCCTCAGAGCCAGAACTCAAAATTTATATGGCAGAAGTCGTCATAAATAGCCTCGTGGAAAAAATGAAAGGCGCTGCTTTAGCATGAAAACTCTACATTGTGTAGATGGAAGAAAACGAGGCAAATAACACATAAATTAAGGGATTCCACCGTATCTCCTTCAAAGTATTACATGATCTCCAAACAGTTGAGTACAAAACAATGGCAACCTATTGGGTGTTGTCCTGTAATTCAATTTTTTTTTATAAAATTTGATTCAGAATAAAAAAGAGTGATACAATTCAGTCCAAAATGTTGTTACCTAATAATTTGGAAAACGGTGTATTGTGTTGTCCTTATTCAAAATTCCAAACAAGCACAAATGTTTTGAGTATTTTTCATGAAAGAAAAAAAGTTGGAGAAGAAAAGTCCTTTTATGTTCCTCTGTATGGAGGAGAAACGTGTGTGGACTTCAACTTTGCGCACAACTCTGAGTCTGAGGAAAATAAACAACAAAACGGAAACAGAGATTGAGAAAAATATGTACATGTGTATGCATACAAGAGGAAGAATGGTATTCCATGATGCCGTGCGATGGGTTACGTTACGAATAAGTGGAGTTGTGTGTGATTCTACGAATATTTCAAAGAGTACATTGGTAGACTTCATGTGTACCCCTTTTCCCCTTTAAGTTTCTCTATTTGTTCTTCCTTTGCTTGCTAAGTCCAGTCGTTTAAGAGCAGAACTGTTTTCTTGTCCTTGTGCCCATGTACATTCACATGAGTTGGTTGTGGTTGGAATGGAACGCCGCAAAATCTTGCAATGAATATTTTCCTGAGTTGCAATATGGTCTTGGAGGAAAATGCAGGAGTCCAAGCATTTATATTTATTGCAGACGATGGACTGTTTATGTGTACTAAATGACAATAGAAGTGAGCACAGCACAACTAGTGACAGGGCTGACGGAAAATCCCTTTCACCATTCTTGATTTTTCTCTTTCCCATCACCCCTACCACTTTTTCCGGCCTGGGTTTCACTAAAGAAATATGTTGCTGTAAGAAAATACATTCATCTTCCTTGTGAAGCAAACACATATTGATGTGATTACAGTTTATAGGGTAGGTTAGGTTTTGTGTATAAAAATAACATTGTTGGTCTTAACTCATCTACACAAGCATGTTTCTCAAAATACAAATGCTGTAGGTGCGTAGTTCTAGTATCGTAAAAAGCATTATGACCGTGGTATGTTGAGAGGAAAGGAAACTGACAGAATTGGCAAAGGGGAAAAATTGTGGCAGTTGGATGAAATTCTTTTAAATCCTGACCGCTCAGTCCGGTCCAGTGCAGTCCACAATGAATGAACAGTTGTACAAGTTGAGGAGAGTGGTTATAGAAACCTTTAAATCCAATCTACCAAACAATCCAGTTTCCTTTTCCTTCTGTATCCCAAAGGGTTTGTTGAATTCTCACTTTGCCAAAGCTATATCAAATACCACACTACGGCTGCCACTTTTTTTTTCTACAAAAAAAAAACAGAAACCTTAGTGATCCACTAGATATTGTGGGAAATGTTTCTCTCTTTCAGACTCCTCGACGGCATTTCTATTCGCAGCAGTATTCAACGAAATTACGAGAGTACAAAAATACCCTTGTATTTTTTGCTCCTTTTTACTGCACACACATGACAGAAGAAATCAGTATTTTGCAAGCCACATACGCAGCTTTGCTTTATTTGATTTTACAACTTTAGTGGAATACAAGTTAGCCACTATGCACTACGAATAACAAGAGCTGACCGATATACAAATGACTCTGTACCATTTACTCCATCAAGGAGAAAGTAGGAGAAGGAATGG
>JAQGAP010004671.1:0-10084 GCA_034697805.1 Orchesella bifasciata
GACTCCCTTGAAACTCGTAAATGTCAAATGTTTTAAATTTTATGCATGCAACATGTGTGATTTCTCGGTGATTTAATAGTAGACCGTGTTTTATGGATGTTGTATGTATGTACTACTGTACTCGTTGCATATTTACAATCAGTCAGAGATCAAAACTAGAAGCGAAACGGAGTTTAAGCATGAAACAACTAATGTGAAGGTATGTGCAGATTATGAGGATTACAATATAAAAGTGAAGAGAAAACCATCATATTGGAGTAGTTGATGCGTATCGTGCACGCACACAAACACACAGAATTTTGAGGCTCCCAGTTAATAATCAACAGATCGCATGAATGTAGAGGGTATGTAGGTGAGTTGTGCATTTAGGATAGTAGACAAGACATCATAGTAAAATGGTAAATGTCCTCTATAAGCCCATTTTTTACTGAAATAGTCACAGAACCTTGTTCAAATCGAACTAACTTTATATTACATGCAGATCTGCATCATATCATACTTCTATGTATGGACTTATCACTCACAGGGCAGTGTCCCCTGCATCATTGTTTGCCTTAAGTGGCCTTGGGCATCGTCGTCGTCATTGCGTATAACATGCTGTAGCATTGATAATAATAGCAAAATGTGTTCACCAACACTTTCAACATGTGAAGTCTAAACTGATTGATAAAAAACACTGGAGTAGTTCAACTCCTTCCTTTCCTCAGATTTTCCCTGTCGTATTTACATTCACACTCATTGTCAATTGTGTACTCTTGAGGCAAGTGAAAAGTGAGTTGAGCTTACAGCAATGCGGCATACTCTGTGTTTAAAAACTTGGCTAAAATATTCATATCCACATACTCCTACAATACATAGTTTCAGGTTTCAATTGCTGAAACATGTGAAATGTGTATTGACAGGAAAAAAAGAGAGAGTTCTTATTTCCACCTGTTGCCCACTTTCATTTATTCAAAAAAAAACATTGATCATATTATGCACATGCAGTAAGAACTACGTGTGTAGTAATCTCCACCATCCTCTGAGAAAATGGGCTTTTTCATTGCGTGCATGTGATTCCTCATAAGCAGTGCTAATAATTACTACACATTATTTTCTATTTCATGAATCGCTCGCTTTCCCATCCACATAGTGAACCAGAGCCTAACGCTAACGCTGCTACTGCATTCCCTGGTGCATTCTACACTGCACTGCATTACACTGCCCTACACACTGTTTACAACGGTGGTAGTAGGAGCGCTTGAGTAAAAATTCCTTTATTTATTTAATAGGATAAAAATGATCGGACGGAGAGAGAGAGAGGCTCTCGCCTCGCATTTCGCTTATTTCACAAGATTTACCAGCCAACAACATTTTACGCTTGATACGTTGATTTCATGTATGAATCACTTGTTATTTCTTCTGCTAATACATTAATCATCCACCACCACCGCGATCAAGTATAAAATAGTCGTTTGTTATTCATCCACGAACAAACACGCATGTTAGTAACATACACATCCATAGAAAGACGAAACCTAATCGGTTTTTCCCGATGCAATATTATGTCTGTTCTAATCTAACTCTTTCCTTCTTGGCAACCTCAAGGAGCACACTGATGTGTATCCTTAAAAAAAGTTTCTCTCAAACAAAAATTACATTGTGTGTGAGTCTCTTGCGTTTTGTTGTGAGAAGGATTTTCAATTCATGTTGTGTTCGTGCTTATATACATTTCCTCCGAAGCGTGGTATAATGCTCCTGCTACGGCTACGTGGTAGAATTTTGTGGTTTTCTGTTTGAATACTTGAAAAATCATACGCACTTTGTGTGCACTGTATTGAATACCTACTCTCCCTTGGCTTGGCGTATTATGTACACTTGCCTTTTGAAGATATCTTCTGCAGCTCGCTCGCTGAAAGTTCGGGTTAGGGCTCACACTTCACATCCGTGTACGTACGTACGAGTTCAACGTAAAATTCATATCAGAATCAGAACTGAGCTTGCATGTTCATGGCGAAAACGACATATACGTTTTCAAAAAAAAAGAGTTGAAGGAAGGAGTGAAGCAAAAAGGGGGAAAATACGAAAAAAGAGAAACTTCAAGGATGAGAATGAGCAAGTTGCCGAGAAGCTCTGTATAATATAGTCGTTTTTACACGTAAAATTTTTCATACCTGGTTGGCAACTACATAAAAGATGATTTTCTAAATAACACTGGCAAAAATTTTCTTTCATGCAGACGAGCGAGTAACTAGAAGATATGCTGTAGACCAGTTAGGAAGGTAGAGCATTCAGGCCAATAGGCAATGGGTCGGTCCCGATAATTGTTTTTATGGTGGTAATGGCAGAAAAGAAAAAGCGGCTGTGTCTTGAGTGAATATATGGTTTTTTCCTTTGCTCGTTTTTTCCTTCTTTCCTTAATGCTGATGGTTCTGATGCTGTTAAAAAGAAGGTTATAAGTTACAATTGTAAAACTTTTATTTCATGACGATTATAATGATGTCGGTCTTATGCATTTGATGGGATGTTGATGTGCATGGCTCACATAAGTGCAAAGGTTGATAAAGACAATTTTTGTAGGAGATGTGAAGAAAGCCTGGTTTCAACACTGCTTTGTTAACTTGGTCGCTCTTTGCCTTGTGGGAGTATAGGGGAGCAAATAATGTTTATTAAACGTATAAAAGAAAGGACTATGAGTATCTTCTTCTTGAGGAGAATCATTATGTTTGGTAGACGATATAAAATGGTGGGATCGTTGCATGGCATGTAGAAACGCGAGTCGTGATGATGTTGCAGTCTCGTCGAGTTTACCATCATTCTCCCCACCTCCTCCCTGTTTCATGATATCGGGCTGACAGTAGTAACAAAAGCACTGTCTACAGCCAAACCAAGATGCTTATCTTGATCACCTTCTTCGCAAACCAACCGGGTAGGTGTCGTCACGGGTTGCTGAAGGGGTGGAAACCACAATTCCTTGCCGACCGATAAACCTGGATTGGATAGGGATGGAATGGAGTAGATGTTTTCCCAGTTGTCCATAATTTTCGTTGCTTCAGCATAAATACATACATAAACATATTATGGTAAACGTGTATGGGTATAAAGTGGTCTTGCAGTTGAGTCGTGGCATGCATGGATGTTTCTGTATGCTGTTTCGAAATAGGAGTTGAAGTGAAAGGAAAGAAACGGAGAAAAAAATACAACGAAACAGTTTTTGACTTTTATTACCACTTGGAGTTTTGCTTAGAGCACTAACAACCATTAAGATTTCACATGCTTGGTAATAATATCTAGTGTGTGGACATTAACTACGAAAGCTTACCATGTTGAAACCGATGCCCATTACTTTTTAGGATGTGCTGAATCAAACCTAATAATTTCCCCACCATGTCCCGTGAAATTGAAATTTTTCAGAAAAATCCTGCCCACGTATGCAGCAGTACAAATTCCTATTTTCAAAAGGGTGAAATACTTTAGCTTACAGTCTTGGGCCTATACTGAAAACCCGGCTATGCTTGGAGCCTGATAATAATGTATTTATGTAGGTTTTTGAAAAAAACAACTGTTGCTCAACAAAAGAATGAGCTGCTAACCTGTTGAATCAAATTTTAAGCTGTGCAATCGGATGCCAAAGTACATCCAAATAAATCGAAAATAATTGATCTTGATTCCGTTCAATCTGAAAACTGAACAACTACGCAAATCAGATTGAAGAAGCAATTCTTTAAAAAATATGAAGTTTAGTTCATTCATGAATGCAATTTTCTATCGCTAGGGTAAAACAAAGAGCAATGCTCAACAACCTTAAACCACTTGACTGAAGTGTGATACGAATGGAATTTCAAACCCATAAAAACCGAGTGAGTCCAAAACAAATACTCTAATTCCAACCTGCATGCAACAATGTATGGATGTACATGTGCCATGTTTTTAGGCGCATGAGTAAAGTAAAAGAAAGAATAAAATGCTTCTTTGCATTACACCAGGAAATTGATAAACAGAAAGGTCTCGCGAGTAACAAAGAAAGACTCCAGGGCACGGGCAACAATAGACAGACAAACTCAAACATGCAGCCTCGTCTTCCGTCCCCGTCACCATCATAATATTATTATCATCATCGTCTTCACCGCTTAGACTCGTACATTACTAGCACTCCGCCTTGTGCACATGCACAAAAAAGTTATAGACTCTGATGTCGACATCTCTCCACGTTCCGGAGTGGGGGATTATCAGAGTGGCAACGCAGAGGAAAATTCCTTCGTTCGTGATGCAATAAAAAATCCTTCACGACCGAACAGTTTTCTTTTTCCTTTGATGGTATTGACTCCATGGTGGATAAAAAGGAGCATGTTTCGGAATAACAACCCAAGTAAAAAACACGACCAAGGAGTTTTGTGTAGGTAGATCCTGTGCTGTGTGTGTACTGGGTACCACCGGTGGCTTGAAAAATTCAAACCCTGCTCAGACGTTTAGGTATAAAACGTGTGTTTTAGCCCGACTTAATACTCCACACAAAAGATGCATACTGATGTGGAGGAGAGAGGAAGGCAAAAGGTGGGCAACAGGCTGCAGCTAGAGCTACAGGAGCAAAGCGTAGGTAGAACAAGTGGTGCAAACAAAATATCAAGAGCAATAATAGCAGCAACAGCAAAAACCGAATGAGACGGTGGTGGTGAGGAATAGAAGCAGCAGCAGTGCAATAGGATCAGGCAAGTGTAACACCTTTTTCATAGAAATGCATGGCATGAGAGAGAGACGATGATGGAACAGAGAAAAAGACATTCATTATACTCCTTCCTGCCTAAAGAGATGAGCAACTAAACTGAACAAAAAAGCCAGCGCTGTTAGCTTAGTTGGATTTTCCCTGGTATGTACTCCATCATGCCACGATTTACATTTGTGCGGAATGAAGCACAACCTAATTATATTGCAAAAGCAACTGTAGTTCAGCTCGATTTGAGTTTTTCAAAATGGTCTTCCTCAGCATGTATCATCTAGTTCCTTCGTTATAGCCGTTCTTAACGACCGGGTCAAAGGAAAACAATGCAACATCATATTTCTTGAGTAAGAAAGCTAAAGTTTTTTAGCCAGCCGAATAATGTATAAATGTTTGCGCGTTTCCGTTTCCTCCTGATTTACAAGCCTTACCTATAAATTGAAAAATGGGTACACCTGCAAAATCCCTACACCCTCGTTCCATCACCTTCATAATCATAAACATAAGCCCTTTTAGGTTTTCCCCTGAAACAGCTCATCCACATGAAAATTATTTTTATCCCTTAGTCTGAAAGCTGTTGCTGCGTTCCGTAGAAGCCTGTTGCTACTCCTTTGATTACTGTGGATTTGATCGAAATTCAGGGCACATTATGATGTGATTGCTTTTTTGTAACAATATGGGAAATATACTAAAGTTGCATGGTCACGAAGGGTACACAGGTATTCTGGTACTAAGCAAGCACGATGTGGAATGGAGATAAGCGTCAAATAACAGGTTGATTATGGTCTGTTTCCAAAATATTTTTTCTGTGTGAGTTTCATGTATCCGTGTTATGTAGACCAGCACATAAAACCTGAGTTT
Source organism: Orchesella bifasciata (assembly GCA_034697805.1). Lineage (NCBI taxonomy): Eukaryota > Metazoa > Arthropoda > Collembola > Entomobryomorpha > Orchesellidae > Orchesella > Orchesella bifasciata. The sequence continues at coordinate 5,558 of JAQGAP010004671.1, forward strand.
CTTCATCAGCTCAGCTTAGCAGCTCTTTCCCACTTTTCCTACCCTTCCTCTCTCTCTCCCTCTGTACATTGCTCGGTTTTTATTTTGTGACGGTATGGTTCGGTGGTGCAATATAATGTGATGGCTCAGCAGCTTCGGGATTGCTGATGTTGATATTGTTGCTTGCCACCTGAACATGTTGATGATGTGCCCCTTTTTCAACTCGGATGCACAACAGTTTCAATTTTTTTTGCTGCACCTTTTTATTCCACACGTATAAATAATACCGAAGTCGATTAAAAATACATGGTAAACCTTTTCGCTGGTTACCTGTCCTGCTCTCCCTAACTCTGAGATAGGGTATCTTTCAGAGAACCCCAGTCATGAATGGAAATAAAACTTTGATTAATCTGACAGATTTGCCGATGATTAAAGGGTCCGTATAATGTAGACATGTATGCATACCATTCCCGTTTCGGGTATCATCTACATGATATGATATCTCTCATTTGTTTCTACGCGATTACATTATGTTTTCCCGAAGTCCCAAACTTGAAAAGGGTGTGGTTCCATGGGAATGCCTGTGCTCCGATGTTCCTACATTTTTATGACGCGATAAGGTATACTCATTAATGATTTAAATCAAAAGTCAGGTGCTGTAATAATACTTTTGTACGGCGTGAAAGGTATTACTGAGTCGGATTCCCATATTTTCAAAGTTAATTGTTATTCAAAGGGGGAAAGACCGAAAATCAAGATTTTAGCGAATTCTGTTTGCAGTGTAGAGTCCCATTATCTTGGTTTTGCCCTGCAGAGTTCCTGGTTGAGTGAGTAGCACGTTGTTTTGAGAGTGGGTGTGACATCCGGTTCCCGGGGATTTTACTAATAGCTTCGAAAACAGAGTCAACAAACAAGAACAAGCGTTTCCGCATGTTTCATTTTTGTTATAAATGCTTGTACTTCACTGTCCTACATGGAATCTCTCATCCCAATATTGAGTTACTCTGGCAGTGTCACAGAGTTGAGTTGCAGAACAATTGCAGTCTTTCTTATTCGCTGAAGCATCACAAAAAGTCATCAGGGGAAAAAATATCCAACGTCCCGGAAACGCCCCTTTTGTGGATTACGCAAAGTGGTTTTTCTACCAAGATGGCTGGTCGCTGGTAATATAACATTTCTCTCCGTATTTTTATTGCATGGTATCATCCTGGCATAGAATAGAATGCACGTTGTTCTTACCATGATGATGATGATGGCGGAGCAAAAAAAAGGAAAAAAAATGACGGGGTAGAAACAGAGAAGCGGAGGATTGCATCGGTTAGCTCGGTTGCTGGCTGGCTCTGTCTGACATGGTGGTTTGATGGTGAGCAAACTTGGGAGTAACTTAGGGTATTTTATTCCCTTATTCTGGCAATAAGCTGAGTTGCGCATGTTCCCATTCCATTCCACCGATGCTCCTTCTTTTTCAGTGTCTGCTTGCTATCCACCACACAACTTTTGTATCATCGTAAGAAAGAGTGAAGTGCTTATAAAACAAAAAATAAGGAGAAAAAACTGCCGTCACGGTCCGGTCCATAAAAGAAGTAAGCTGAGCTATCTAGCCTCCGGGAAAGAAGAAGGAGAAGCCTGTTTTGTTATTGCATGCGATGCGTGTATGGAAGATTTCACTTCTTTTTCCATTTCTTCCTCTCATTCTCATTCTTACTGATTCCCTCATTTTTGGCTTTTATTCTACCCTGGTCTGGCCTGATGTGGTGAGACATACATGCATAACTTTGCATGCCAACTCGGTATAATAATATATGCTCTGTATGACGCATCATCATCATCCCTTCACTTCCATTGCATTGCATCAAAGGGGTAATTCAGTTGGATGGGAATAAAAGCAATGAAATGCATGTATGTCACGTCTACCTAAAAAGTACTTAATCTCTTTCTTTTTCTTGGATAAGCTCAACTCGCTCTCTCGCTCACTCCAACATAGTCATTCTTACAATTATTCTCCTCCCTACCCGTGATAAAAACCACCTAAACAAAGCATACACTTATATACGCTCATCCTCGGTTTCTCAACCACCTTCAAACATTATTGTAAGGATTTGGATGACGAAGATGAGTCGACTACTTTTGTTAATGCTTTGTTGAATATTTCTCGTTGTTTACAATCACTTTTCTATCCTGGTTTTTTGAGGCAATGGCTAAAACGTTTCTCCCAAAAAGGAAAACCAACCAAGCGCACACAAGAAGAAACTGCTCCTATTCAGATTTAGTTAGTTGCTGATGATGATGATGATCCCATCATGTCCTGTATGTATGCTAGTTTGGGCACACGAATATTTTATGCGAGTTATGTTATATTGCACCCAATATAACTCATATTCATATCATATCATCGGTTGAAAATCTTTGGGCTGAGAACTGATCCTTTTTTCCGTTTATACCCTACACGGGTCTTCCTTGTTGGTCTACCCTACTGCTCCTCAAACATTTCTTTCATAGAACTAAGGTCAACCAAAGCATTCTTGAACATTTTTCCCTGTACGAGTTACCACTGATTGTAGTCGGATATAATCCGGTGGTTAGGATGAGGAAAATGCCCTCCCTCTTGTTTTCCTTCCTTATGCTCCTGCCAAAAAATATTTCTGTCCAAATAATTTGGAGCAGAGGGCCAAGACAACACACAGAGACGGTAGAGAGTATGTACACATGTTCAATGGTCAATAATATTCCGCATTATTTGAGCTACATGTACTTTTCACATGTTCATTATTTTATTGCTCCTTTTTCCTTCCCTATTGTGGTAAAATCTTGAAACTCGGTGCGACAGTAGTAGTCGGTTGGTCAGCACAAATGACATACATGGCCCCATGCTTACTTGGAAATGTCAATAGAGTGATGATACTTTAAGAAAACTACAAACAACCATATACCACACCATACTGCTACACCCATATAAGCATAGCCTTGTACCTTCCTACGTTCTTAAACCTATATTATTATTGGTGGAGCACAATAACGGATCCTCCGAGATTTCAGGCATCTCGGAACTTAAATGCTCACATATTTATTGTCTGTAAGTTGACTGATAATAATTTGAGCTGTGGATTTCAGAAGCTCCTCTCTTATCACCAAAAAGGTTAGGACAAGTTTGCTGTTATCTCTCCCAGTTTCCCAAAATGTTTCCCATGATTCCATTTGACTCATAGTCGACATATAACAACACTTTTCCTCAACATCAAAATTCACTTGTGGACTCTGACCCTACAGATGGTTGCTTACACGTTTTGGTGTTTTTCTCCGTCAATGCCATCCTCTCATAAAATAAAGTGCAATACTAATATATATTGATATAGATAGGCCTTGTAAAGTGGAGCAAGAAGAAACGTACTTCCCCGGCATTCCCGTTTCTCCTCATGAACATTCTCTTGCTGATGTGTTTGTACACAATAATACGGTAATAGGGCTATTTACACAAGTAGTTGGTTATTGAATCGTCAAGACACTTTACTCCCTTTTCTCGTGGTCTGCATGCCTGTTGCTGATACCGCACCGATACCGATACTCTGCTTCCTACTTATCTCAGTCAGTTCCTAATATGTGGTCCGTTCCCTGATCCATATATGTAGGTATGTAAGTGTATTATTTACGCAATCCAAGAAATTTCAACTAGATGATGACTAACGTGAGTTACTTGCTGGTAAACCAACTTGGTTGCTGGATTGAACTTGATTCGTCACCAGACAACAGACAAAAGGGACAATAACCGCTGGTTTCATTGCCTCACAAAAATATTAGGGATATCAATTTTGTAGTTTTGGAAAATATTCGCCTTAATGTTTCAACTGAAGAGGCTAAACCAATATTTGGAATTTTGTCCATGATGCTAAAAGCTGATAATACTTACTGGTCTATCAAATCGGTTCCACGAACCCTTATTTTCTGGAATTTCTCATAATATGTTTGTGGACGCATGTTTTCAGTTGCCCCAAAAAGTTTGGTATTTGACAATTTTACGATCGGCATCCATCTTGCGAATCTGGAGGGATGAAACTGATGAAAGAAACGTTCTTATTTACTTACTTTCTATGGCCAGATGTTATCTGACAATTCTGAGTTTATTTAAAGGGATTTCACAATGAGAAATAAATCCAGCTGAAATCTCCGAGCTCCCGACTTGGGAAAGAAATTCGGAACTTCTTCCCTACTTCTTTTCTCATGGTCTTTCAGCATGAATGACTGATTACGTACACAGAAATTTTAGTGATGAATAGTTTCACCAAGAGACCCGGGATATGTTTTTATACCCTCGAAATGTTTTACTGCCCTTTTTTACACAAAGGTCACCTTAGAAATATGATGAAGGGGAATTCTGGGAAAGGAAAAATACTAAAGAACGAAAGCACTTCTCCGTCTCCGCTAGTTCCCAGCAAAACAACAAAATAATATGCTCCGAATTCTCAACTCTTGCGCAAGCACCCGAACCTTTAGCACAAAACAAGCGTTACAGCTGTCATTTCAAAAGCACATCTCATGGTTATTTGTTCCTCT
>JAQGAP010004672.1:0-10079 GCA_034697805.1 Orchesella bifasciata
AGTGCCACCCAACCCACAATTTTTTGTCAGAAAAAATGAGATTATGCCATAGCACATTATGAGTATACATTTCATCCATCAACTTCTATTTGACCTTTGTCCTTGGTATTTGTTTTCCATCCACTCTGTGCACTTTTCAAAGTTTTGAAAGCCACAATTTTACAGCTCCTGGCTTGGCTTGTTGGCTCGTCTCGCGGAGATAAAGATGAAAGTAAAAAGACGTGAAGCAGTCAGTAAGGAACGGTAGTAATAATGGTAATATTGTAAAGAAAAGGAATGAAAAGAAAGACTCAAGTCAAACGATGACGAGCATGAAGGCAAAAACTTGTGTGAAAAAGGCTATTCATGTGCTTTCAGCCTGAGATGAAGAAAATGCAAGAATGAACGTTAGCCTTTGTAGGAGAGTGTATGGGAGAAGAAGGGCTTGGGATTGAGCTTGCTTGCTACTTGGCTGTCGTAAAAAGAGTGCATGAATGTTTGGTTGATATGATATGTTGTTGATGGTGATGGCACTTGCCGTTTTGCTAGCTGGCGGCACGTAATACTGGCTTTATATGAAGCTGAGCAATGCAGAAATGTTCTGTGTAATGTGTAAAGATAGACTAGACTACGTGACGGTGATGTGATGGTGTAATGTACGTAATGTGATATGGGAGAGACATGAAAATGAACATTTTCTGCCTGTGAAACTTTTTTTCTTGCAGAAAATTCAAAAGGGAAAAGGTTACACAATGGGAGAAGAATGCCTCAATGTATGTAATAAAAACAGAGTCAGTATTTGTAATAATAATTGTATAACGCTGCCGCTTGGGGTGAGCTCGTTATATCGCTGACAAGATGGGTGCTTAAAAAGTCTCCTCCGCTCATACTGCCATGCGATTCTTAAGACAAGTTTGAGCAATATTGCACGCAACGTAATATGAATGGAGTGCAGCTGTGGAATGGATGATATTAACAGGGCATACTCATAAAAATCCTAATTTCGTGGTTTATCGAGAATTCAACAGGTTTCTTATTTTGGGCAGTCCATAAAACTTCAAACGATAACCATTCTTTAGTATATTAGTGAATGTGAACTCGAAATCAAAAGTATATGAACTGATTCGCAGTAATCATTTTTGAATTGTCAGTCTCACATTTCACCTTGCATGTTTGTTGTTGTACCAGCCGTCTCGTTTGCATCAATTCTGCATAATTTAATGTGATGCAATATAAGAATAAGACGAGTTTAACATGACATGAACACTTGACATGACATTATCGGTCGTATAAATGATAATATCACGAATACAAATAATTGTATCACTTTGCAGACTGCGGCAGTGCACTGAATAATATAGCGCTATCTTTTTTGGATCTGTATCTCTTGAGAAAAAATATGTCAACTGACAGAAACTTCACACGCGTAAATGCTTATTGTTAGCTTACAAATATTCCATTAAGAGTGCTTGATACCAACTTACACAATGTATGCAAACAACGGATTAGCATCATATCATCACTATCACTTGCAAGGTCTGCATTTTTATTCTTTATTTGTGTACATTTCATTCGTTCCTCCATCTCCATCAATTTTTACTACGTGAGTCTGTTCTTCTTATGAGTTTTCTTCAGTTTCCTACAAAATTTGCCTTGAGCTACTTTTGTTTTCTAAATCCACCTTATTTGTTCTCAACTGTGCATTATTTTATTTTGTTGGTTTTATGCATCGTTTTTCAGTGATATCATCGGATCACGCAGCCATGTGAATGTGTTTGCTCATTATAAGCCAAGTCAATCACACACAAGAACTATTGCATTTTTTGTGAGATTACAATATTTTGTAATATGAAACTCGTAATCCTCTCTTTCCTTTTGCTCATTTTGGTCTCTTCACCTTGGGCGATGGGAGGTATAGTACAGATTGCAGTGGTAGTGGTGGTGGCACCATCCATTCTATTCCATTCCATAAAGAAAGAAACAAATATGAAAAATGTATACAAGCTCCCAAAAATATAATATTGCATGATCACTGTTGATTATAATTCCACACGGATGTAGCATGCACATGGACATGTGTATTGTTTCAAGAAAAGGAGTTCTTGCTTGTTATTTGTAAAAGTGATGATGTTTCCTGTGGAAAAGAGCAAATAATGAGGTAAAACAAACCAACCAGCTTATGCTTACAATGCACGGGCAATCTAGTAAAACGTAAAACACGGAGAAGAGTCGTTTTTACAAGGTAAATAAAAATGGATAATATAATGCATGCATATTGTATGCATAAAGTGCGGTTTCCCCTTAATTTTTTTCACATCTTTTCCTGAATATTGCTACTCGTGAAATGATGTAATTTTGCTAACAAGCCCTCTTTTCTTACTCCACTTGGTACAATTGAAAAACCACAAAGGGAAGAATGATGATGATGATGATGATGACGATGATGGAGATTGATACAGTAACAACAAGCAGTGAACAGTCATCATCATCATATCACATATTTCAAATCTACCAAATAGCAGACAAATAACTAATGCAATGCTTTAGGATCACGGTGTATAAATGAGTTTCGTGTACTTTTGTGGCTTTATCTCTCCTCCACTACTTTACTCATTTCCCCTTTTTTTCTTACAAGAAATCGTATTCTTGCTCACTGGAGTTATAAGGAGGAACAAGTAATACCTTTATTGTTCTTTTGCTCCTACGTAAACATGTGGTACATTATTACTCACATATATCATATCACCAACAAGGATTTTTTATACTTTGTGGTTGAAAATGAGACAGCTTTTTTCGTTCACAGACTGATTATTACTAACCTCAAGAAAAATTAGGAATTTATCTTGTCGATGGTGATGATGGTTTGTTTGTACTTCATATGGTTTGTGTACGAAAAATGTGATTATGTGGTACTATCGTGTGTGCACTTTGCTTGTCTTGTGTGTGGATTAATGCTTAAATCATGTACCAAAAAAATTGAGAAAGCTTTTGTTTTAAGGAGATGCTTGTTATAAAAAGGGTACACCAGTCAACCCAACCACGCGATATTATTGAGTTTTCTGGTTAAAGGTTTATTTCGTTAAGGGAGGAAAAAATGATGATGGAAGATATGATATGATCGAGTTTTAGCCTTTCAAGGCGGTTGAAATAATGGCAAGGAAGTACATTTTACTCTTACAACAATGTATTTTGTTGATAATATGGTGCACGATCACGATGAGAGAATTATCACTAGTTTATCATGGGCTTGTTTGCCTGTAACAAGTAGTTGGCTTGGCTCATTCACGGGTAAGATGATCTATTGCATTGTGGCTGCGCTGCACACATACTTATCCTCCAAACTTACCAATTACCAACAAAAAGGCATCAGACAAGATCAGATCATGATGTCAGCAGTAGTTTCAGTACCAAGAGGGTAGTGCGATGATGAGCGAGCGTGGTTGAACTTCTGGTGCATTCGAGAGAGAAAAAACGTTTATGAAAAAAATGTGAATAGGTTCAATGCATAACCTGTGACCTTGTTTACGTCTAACAAGGGCTTTCAGTGGAAAAAGAGGAACGACAAGACAAGAGAGACGTTTCAATCCGGCCAAGAGATGTTCAGCCTGAACAGTTCAGATTTAGGCAGAGGTTTCAATTTAGAATACTTCTTGAGCGCAGTATTATTCTGATACTGCACGAAACTGAAACATCGAAAGTGGCTGGGAGTATGTCGATAGTAATAAAATTTCATTAAAATTTAAATGTAACCCAAAAGTATGCAAAATTGTGTAAATGCTATACCACAGACGCGTCAAATGATCTACTCACTAGATTTTTATTCTTACTTTAAATAACTTTACAACAGCCACCAAGATTTGCATACAAGCCTTACTTTCTTCGTATGAGCAACCTGCAAAGAATTTTGAATTAATGAAATGGAATCTAAACTAGGCTCTCATACTTTGCTCTGTATTTGAGGTCGGAAATTATAGGGATTGAGTATTTTCCAGATAATCATCAGTCAGTCTCAATTCCCAAAACCCACATACATGGGCACGAAAGTACTACAGATGGGTGATGGTATGCTATTTTGCATAAATACACATATACTCGATGCATGACATGTTTTCTCAACAACGTTTTCATTATGTATGCAATGAGTAAATAACATGTTATTGAAAGCTTCATCATGATCATAATCGCTCATGAAAAACGAGCTTTAAATGAGATGCTCATCTAAAGGGAACCAGGTAACTTTTTGCTTTGCTTGTTCAGATAAAAATATGCACAAAATATTTTACTCTGAACCGAAACAAGAGAATCGTTAGCTTTTGCCTATTTGCATCTGGAATGTTTTTCCGATTAAGCCACCCTCCTTGCCACATGATGAAACGAAACCTTTCTTGTAATAAGTTAAGTTTTCTAACAGAAGGCTAAATTGTGCACGTACCCCAGTCACTCCATAGTCTATGCTCAGCTAGTTTAAATTCTCTAATGTATGTAAATGCGTTTCAATTTTTAATAAACTTCTTCAAAGTGCAACTCTAGGTAATAATCAAGCCTCCATCATCATCATTTTAAGATGATGATTATATTAGGATGTGAAAAAGATTGCATCCTCTGAAAGTAAAAGCCGAGGAGGGTATACATATTCACATACCTACGTACATTATCATGGCTTTTTACAACTGCATAAAATGCAAATGGATATAGTTGAGAGATAGATGAATGAAGTTAACAGGCACGGCAACTTGGAAAAGGTTTTCTTTTAGTAACTTCACCCTCATTTCGTTTCTTCATACATACATGGTCCTTGTCATCGCTCTGGTTTCTCTTTTAGAAAAAAAACTCTTGTCTCATGTAATGCTCTTTTTTGGACTCGTATCATCATCATGATCATCAAATTCATTACCAGGCTCAGCAACCTAGGCACAGAAACCTTGCATGGAAATGATGATGCATGGCTCAGCACTCTCTAAATTGTATCATGTTTGGAATGGAGGAATGGATGTAAGTAATATGTTATGTTATGTTACATTCTCGTAGTTCAAGTTCACACTGCATTCACCAAGATATAAATATCAAGCCGGGTTCAGAACAAATCCATCCAGAAAAAATCCACTTGCTCTTGGCTCTTGGTGTAGATTCAACAATACCGACTGCATGGTAGTCTCTAATTGTCTCAAATCCAAATCTGTTGGAAAAACAGATTACTCTCCAAAGAATTTCCACCCATGAAAAATGGGGTAAAACGGGAGAAAGGTATTTAAAAACGTGTGGGGATGGGTGTCTCGAAAACTGTTAGCATATATTACGGCTATTGCTGCAAAACAAAATTTCGATTTTATAAAGTCATATTTCGAATGTTTCGGTAAAGTGAAATCAATGAATTCTATTGTTTCATATGGTTAGGTTATGATAAAAGGTTATTGCTGCTAAAAGAAAACTTAGAATCTATCTAATACCGAGCGGATCTTTTCCCGACGGATTATTTCCCAAGTTATATTGAAACGAGCTCAAGCCAACAAGCTGGGGTAGAATTAAATTTAGTGCTGGTTACATCCATCTTGTCTAGACTAAATATGTACAAATATGTATACATATAAAAACCATGAAAATGTGTTCAGTGTTTTATAAGGGGTTATCATATCATTGTAATATCATCATCATCAACATCGCTCTACTTTGTACTCGCATATGAAAGTTCTGGATAATAAATAATAGCCCGTGTAATACACACACCATTTAGTCCTGTTGTGTATCTAGAGAAATTTGCTTTGTAGACACATCATATCTTTTATACTTGGTTGCTGCTCATCATTCATTATCGCTGTACATATTGTGTGAGCTCCTCTCTCGTACCTCTTCTGCTGCACGATCCACAAGTCTCATTCCTTCCTTCAGCAACTTACCTCTCTTCACTCATTTGTAAGGTTGAAGAAAGCAGGAGAGGAAAAAGAATTTATTACGGTTATATAATGATGACCTTTGCGTTTATAAACTCGTTATGATCATGTTGAATGATGGTTGTTCAGAATTACAGCCGACATTTGCTCGCTTGTTTCATTCCTTCAGTACAATAGCGATGCGTTGGTTGACTGAGAAAAAGACAAAGTGGTTGTTGGCTTTGGCTTGTTATGAACATGAAAAGTAGTGGAGAATAATGATGACAAAAGAGCGTAAGTAAAAAGTATGATGCTGTTGGCTAGTCAGGCTAGTGAAACTTTTATATATTTTTCGGATAATTTTCATTCTTTTTATTACGTATTTACTTTTTTACTGTGTGAGACGAACAACAAGGGAAACGCATTACAGGTGTAGTTTTATATATTGCTTGTTTAAGGTTGGCTTTTAGAAGAGTGACACGCATACATTATAAACGACTTGTGTATTGTTACATTTTTTACCATATACATAACAATATTGAAATGTCATTATTTTAATCATCCTCATGCATAAACGCACTCTAATCATCATTGTATTTCAAATACTTTTTTTTGGCATATGTACGTACTTACGCTAACAAGATAGTTTTGCGTGAAAATATAACATTATTATGGAACATGGTGTCATTACAGGTTTAAATTGATTTGTATGCGAGACTGTGTGTTTTTTTTAATTTATGGGATTTTAAATTCGTTGTAGTCGTCTGCTAGGCAAGTTAAGTAACGTTTCCGGTTTTGACTAGTACAAAATACACAAGTTAATACACAAAAGAGATTCTTACATGGATATACATATAAATCTTGGTTGTGGGTGACATTTTTACATTAAATTACAAATAATTTGCCTATATTTTTTTATACATACAAAACAGTAGCAGTGAAGGTGTATATATGTAGTATTAGCAAAGTCTCGTTGTATATGATCTGTGAATATGGCTTGAAATGGAGTTTGATTTACAATCATTCATTGGTATAACATAATTCTAATCAGTCTTTATCGCCTGTTTTTTTTAAATAATCCGAAGTTTAAACAAAATATACAAAGGTATTGGCATAGCGTAAAGCATAAAAAAGTCAGTGTTTCTCGTCACCCCTCTTTGCATAGCGTCATAAATTAATTACGGGGTTTGAGTGTATAGTCTAAACAAAGTACATTGGTGGTGGTCCACCCATTCCTCCATTACCACTATTACCTCCTCCAGGGGGATGACATCCGCCTGTTTCCGAACCGGAAGAAATACCTGATGGAACAAGTCAGAATATATAAATTAGAAACTCGTAACATTTGCATGAGATAGCCGCAATATTATATTGTTAGCCAGCCAAAAGAATGTCGCAATTTACATTCGAAAATTTAAATAAAGAAAAGTGTTCGAACATCGCTAGTTTTAGCGATTAGTATACTAGAAGTATGCATATAAATAATTAGGTACTAATTATAATGCAAAAACTTATGATGCCATAATCGGTTTGTTTCGCAATCATCCCACATTACCCCTAATGAGTATGTAAATTAATTAATGAGACTAGCAGAGCATTTGAATATGTGTATATTTTGTATTCCATTAGTAGATATAATATGGAATGGTGATAATATAATTTTCTAAGATAAATGAAGCGTTCGTTGGACTTTTGTCAGAATTACTGTAAATTACTGTTATAAAATTAAGACTTTAAATAGATTATGTACCTGACGAAGTGCTAAGTTGAAGGTGATGATGATGACCACTGATTGCACCGTCAAACTCGGAACTGGGGGAGTCCAGAGGAGTGTCGAGGATTGCGTACACATGGTCATGTTCAAACTCCTCATTTCCCGAGCTCACCGCACTGCTTGAGTAAACTTCAACAGGGCTTTTACTGCTGGACATGTTGGACAATTGTGACAATGAATGAATATGTTGACCCGGGTTATTGTGATGTGGATGGTGGAGGTGGTGCTGCTGCTGCTGTCGAAGGGATTGTCGACCGTGACCGTTATTCGAGGATGCAAAATGTAAAGGCTGTTGCTGTTGAGGTTGATGGAAATACATTGCATGTTGATCATGCATCATCATATTGTTATGTAATGCGTCGACATTGCTGTACCCAAATTGCTGGGGGGTAAGCTGAGGGGTGGGATGTACAGAGTGACTCATAGGCAACGGTGAGATACCTTGTTGCCAGTTCATTGTGATCAAAGGGGCTTGTTGTTGGGCCATATAATGCTGATGCCCTGCTAGCATCTGATACGGTAGCATTGCAGCATTGTTGACATTGATAAAATTCATCCCATTTGAGTTTAAATTGGTAGAATATGGAAGTGTAGCGTTTGACGAAATGGTTGCGAAATTGCTATTATTGTTACCCGTTACAGAGGCTTGAGGAATAGGGAGCAATTGTCTGAATTTTGGCCAAAACTCTTTTTCTCCCCATTCCAATTTTGTGATGGAAGGCACGCTCTGTTTATTGGTAACATCAGGGACCCGCTGCCTTTGCTGCTGCATGGTTGCTTCAATAGCAGAGTAAACACCCTGATCATTTACTGGGGGTAACGTAATTACAATGAGCTTCTGGTGAGAAATTGCCGAAAGAACAGAAGTTCGAAAATTTGGATTGGACCATTCGCAATTTAGTAAATTGTTCGAAAGCACAATAACCACCCTTTTTGAGGCATTACAGGCAGTCATCATTGCTTCACAATTCCAGGGATTTGCTGGTGAGAGACACAAGTCACGATAATGAAGACAAAAACGAAGATTTGCACTATTTTGGACAATTTTTTCAACAATCTCCGAGTCCTTTTGACTTGAAATAAAATAAACATCATAATACGCATTTTCTGAGTCTGAGTAATAGTAATCCATATTTCCATCCACTCCACCGGCATCGTTTTCGGCTGACAAACACTTTGCTGAGATGCCCCTGCTAATTCCAAGTTTTTTCAAAACTCCTCTCTTAAAAATCAAAAGTCCTACTACAGCTACGAGAAGAATGGCGATAATACAAGTCAGAAGAAATATATAAAAACTGGAATTGCCACTTCCACCAGCATCAGAGTCATTCCGCGCTGTAGAAGCATTCTGTGGGAAACTGTGCTCAAGATTAGGGTCGGACAATGATGAGCCAATGCGAGCAGCTCCGCCCATACTTGAAATATGATTATTGATAACTGCATGCTGACCACCAGAGGAAGCTGAGACAGCAGAAGGTAATAAACTGCCTGGACTATCACGGCTGTTGTAATTGAAACTTGACTGGGCACACATGGATGAGATTGTGGGATTTGTAGCAGCAATAGTACTCAAAGTAGTACTTCCTCCTGCTGAAGAGTTATAGCTATTCCCATCCTGTATAACTTTCTGCTCACGCTGACACGTAATACTTGCGAAATCAACGATTGACTGTTTTGCCCATTTTTTGAACTGGTTAACAAATTCACAGGAACAACTAAACGGATTGTTGGATAATGTGACACTATTCAAATAAGCATTTCCACTCAGCTCCCAAACGTTGAAATCTAGCAACACGAACCTATTTCCATGAAGGGTTAAAACTTCCAGGTATGTCAGTGAGCCAAGCGTGGCTGGAAGGTGGGTGAGTAGATTGTTATGGGCGTAGAGCTGTTTTAAATTTTTTAGATCTTGAAGTCCATTCAGCTCTTGGATAAAGTTATCATGAATCATGAGCACCTCCAACGATTTCAACCCATTCCAAGTTCTGTTGTTGATTTTTTCTATGCCTGAGCTGTTAACCGAAAGCCGTACTAATTTTACCTTTCCGATGAAAATGTGACTTTTAAGTTCTCGCATTGGAGGGTCAGCTCCACAGATTCGCAAATCCGAAACATCCATAGGAATACTTGGAATCTGGGATGCAATATCTGTGTAATTAGAAGATCCGCTCTGGTTAATACTGACCAGATTGATAGACCAGGCTGAGTTATGATAACATTTAAAATTGTCTGGGCATGTCATCTGACAATCGCAGGCTGAAAAATCACAGCATTCACCTGTAAATTAAATAAAGAAATGTACATTTTAGAGGGTCTGGCAAAAATTAACCGATACGCAAACTAATCGTAAATGTAACAGGTTGGAATTTTGAATGGCCTTGATGGGAATATACTAATTAAACATGAAGTATACACTTACACAATGAGAAAACTATACAAAACACGCATAACCACATACT
>JAQGAP010004673.1:0-10077 GCA_034697805.1 Orchesella bifasciata
CCGTCTGCAGGCGCTTCCCCACCACCTTGAGCCATATCCACATCCTTTGCAACGGAACCATCCAACGATAGCATCAAACTGGTTAAGGAAGGTGATGTACCTAGGGAGTCACATCTCGTTGACATGTCTGGAGGAATCTTTTGAAGCCCACTGGTAGACACTTTGTCAAATTCTAGGAAAGAATGCATAAGCAATCAGTTTGAGCGTATTAATATAATTCATTTTAAGAATTTCTGTTGATTTGACCAAAATTACCGTTGTTATTGATCAAACTGGTGGAATGCGGAGGGACTAATGCAGCCACAATGATTTCCCGAGCAATCATGATTTGCAAAGCGTTCAAAATATGCTGGAGGGCTTGCTGCTGAGCTGAAGTGGACTCCAGAGAAACCAAGATTTTAGATAAGGAGGGCCGATTCGGCTTGTCATCCGAGATTACCGTCTCAACTCCCCCCACTTCGTTATCCACAAGCCTGACGTTACTATTCAAGGGTTGGTAGCTAGAGCCTATGAGGTTCATCGACGCTCGATCATAAACAACGGTCTCTACCCCAATGACTTGAGCCACGCTGTCTGGCGCGTCATCCGTGTGATATCTTTAGAGCAAACATTAACGTAAGTTGGATTGTAATGTAACAAACAGGTAAAAACTAAAGTGGGGTAACTCACTCTCCGGAATCTAGGAGTATAGCAGCCATGGCCATTCGACTGTCATACGCATCCGCAGATGTGTTCAGAGCTTCCACGCCATTATATCTAGAAGAGTTCTCGTTATCCGGGACGAACTCCGTGTCTTCAGGAGCACTCACGGTGTAACCTGATAAAATAACCGTAAATATTACATATTTATGGCGTACTGCGACTTGACCCCATTTTACCCTTATCCCTTACTACCTAGTGAATGAATTCCGAGTGGATCTCTCGACACTTTGAACATCACTGTCTCGTTCCCCTTCACGTACGACACTTCTGGTGAAGTCCAAGCGACGCTGTGTGACGAGCCACAAGCTACCTTCGTTACTTTCACGCTTTCCAACCCCTGAACTAAAGTTGGCTTCCGATTCACCACTGTCGTTCCATTTCCTTGTTGCCCATGGTCATTATCCCCCCACCCAAAAACTTGACCCGTGTCCGTCACCGCGAGACAGTGAAGCGCACCTACTGCGACATGCACGATTTTCTTCCCTTTCAGCGGCTCTACTAGCGTAGGTTTTCTCACGTGGCGGTCGTCATTGTGCCCCAGTCTGAAGTAGTCTCCTTTGCCCCAAGTCCAAACTTGGCCGTACTTGGTGAGAGCGAGTGAGAACTGGGCTCCGCATTCGATTTGACATACCCCTAGCCCGTTCAACTTTTCAATATTTTGAGGAACGGCACACCCTTCAGAGCCTCCTCGTCCAAGCTTACCAAAATCGCCATCTCCTAACATTTACATTATCTGTATTAATTAATGACCCTGGTTGGATGATGTGAAAATAAATAAATAAATAAATTAATTACCCCATGAATATACCATCCCCTCATCAGTCAATGCGAGTGTTTGAGCATCCCTACTCCCACAGGCTACTTGGAGCACTCGTTTTCCCACCAATGCTTCAACTAACTTGGGCAACGTTTGAGTGACATTGTCCCCATGGCCTAGTCTTCCATACTCACCTAGACCCCAAGTGTATAACTCGCCACCGGAGGTGATCGCTGCAGAATGGGAGCTCCCACAAGCAATCTCCCTGATGCGTTTGCTTTTTAGAGCTTCAACCAACTTGGGTCGCTCATATGTGACCGTATTCCCATGCCCTAGCTTCCCTTCATCCCCTTCTCCCCAGGAAAACACCTTCCCATCCGTGGTCAGTGCCATGGCATGTTTACCCCCAGAATGAACTGCAACCTTCTTAACCACATAGGGCGAGAGGGCAGTAAGCTGTTGTGGGACAGAGACGTTGTTACTATGCCCCAGTCCCAGACGGCCATTGGTTCCTTCACCACAAACATAAACTCGTCCATCCTGACTGATAATGAAGAGGGACTTGGAGCCCCCGCAAATGTGAACTGGCTTAAGAGTGGATAAAGTCTCAGAAAACAGGGGCGTCTTGATTTTCGACCCTTTTAAACCACCCAACTGGTCTTTGTCGTTGAGTCCCCAAACCAGCACCCGGATACAAGCAGGTTCTCTCCTGGAAATTAGCTGGCGATGCCCAAAAGGAAGAGCAGCCGAGTCGCTGCTGCTACTCCTCCTCGTTTTGAAATCGGGGGCTGTAGTACTAGTAATATTGGGCGCTGTGGTAGTGCAAACATCCACAAACTCTTCCATATCCTCCTGCTCCTCTCCATCCGATGCGAGAAAGGAAAATGAACGCACAAACTCATCTGAATCAGATCTCTGTCGTCCAACAACACTCAGCCCATGGATTCTGCAGTCAATCCCACCATTCCGACACTGTAGTATATTTATCTCAATGAAGCGGTAGTACTCTTTCAAGTCCGAGAGGAGGGTGACCACAGCCGCAGTGCTGGGAATGAGGATGAACGTCAAATCCTTCATATTTGCTGTTGAGCTACCAACCGAGATGGACACTTTGGAGGGCATGTAGCTCCCATCAGAAGGATCCACAGTCATTTTCAAATGTTGCACCAAAACATTCGGCTGCATTTCAAGCATCATCCAATGTTTTCCTTGGTTTCCACATGATTGCCAAAATGTTGTCGGATTTCCATCAATAAGGCGATACGCCCAGGTATCCAGGGAAGACACGTTAATCTGCTTCACACATTTGGACCACTCTTTCAAAATCCCCGTAACTAGAGGTTGTATGTTCCCCGTCTTCGGAGTTGTACCGGTTGCCCCAGTCCCTTCTTTGGCTCTTCCCGGTTTTCCAGCGAATATGGATGGTACTCCAGCCTCGTTGATTCTGTAGAAGGGGTGGGGATGACACTTTTTCTCCCCAAAGCATTGCTGACAGTAGTCATAAGAGTAGCACAATTTACACTTAAATCTAGGCCCGATTATTGGACTCGCAAAGCACCCATCGCAAACCACCCCAGGATGAGTAGATATATCTAGCGAAAGCTCGTTTAGGGGGCCAGTAGCCTTCACATTGTTCCCAAACTTGACTGTCGCTTGATCTCCACAGATATTCGTGACTATTCCAAAGTCAGCTAGGTCTGATACATTGTTGCCCCACTGGGGATAGATGTTTCGTCCATCGGGGCCGAAGTCAATGCGGAGAAGGGAAGGAGTTAGCCGAACTCGGTCTCCAACACGAATCTGATTGTGAGAGTTGGCCAACTGGGATTTGGGAGGTTGATTCTGACCCGCAGCCACTGCCATCGATGCCATGTGCAGGGTTGGGTTTTGCATGTGGGCTGGAACGGGTTGGGGAACTGGGAGAGGGTAACCCAACATTTCAACGTGAATATAGCCCACCCAATGCTTACCCCCTTTTTGCTGCCAATCAACCTGAACATTGAGATCATGTAACCCATCCAAATCTAGTTTAACCACCTTTCCAATATCCCCTTCATACAAGTCGTCAAAGGTGAGACAACAGCGGACTGTCATCCCTATTGAAATCTGCTCCTGAACATATCTAGCGTATTCATCATTGCTGTTGAAATCTGATGGCTTCTTAAAAATCTCAGGTTGAACACAAGTGTCATGCCCTGACGCATCAATATCTTCAAACTCCTCCGAAATGGAATCAGAGTCTGATAGTTCAGCCTCTGTTGAGGAATGTGTGTTTATGCTCGATTGCCGCTGATTACTGGTCTCCGTAGGAGGTCTGTAATCGTGATAATAATGTTCTAAAATCCACGCCACCAAAGTCTCTGGGCTTGGTGACACGGCTTGCTGCTCCGTTGTCAAAGCTTTGAGCGCTGCCTCCACTGAATCCCTTGGGAATCCCATATCCATCAGTTGCTGGACGACGGGTGCGACCGGTGTGGAAATTTTCTTGTTACAGGCTGTAGACTTCGCAATGTTTTTACTACTTATACTGCCTGGCTCGGCTGCGGAGCCGGCAGAGGCTTCACTTGTAGGACTTCTCACCTGGTCCTCAATGCTCGGGACGGAAGCGATTGTGTTGGTGGTAGACCATACGCATTTGATTAAACACTTATCTTTGTCATTTTCCAGGATTGTCTCCTGATGTTTCCGGTTGATTGCTGCGAGATGCTGGTAAATTGTGAGGGCAGCTTCTTCCAACTCTTTTCTGCAAAATATGGCTTTGACGGGGGACGGCTGAGTTGCTTTGGACAGCACCTTTTCAAAGAGGAACATGCTCTTTTTAGAGCTCCTAGTAGCCGTGTTCTCAGCAGCTTCTCCGGTGGAGGATGATTTGTCATCTGAGCTCAACTCTGGCTCGTCCTTCCAAATCTGTCGGAGTACTTTACGGAGTAGCTCTTGATGGCCAGTGAGCACGGATATGGCTTGGAGTATTTGGAGAAGTTCCTGCTGACGTACTAGCAACTGGGAAATGACAGCGTCAGAGTAAACAACTGAGACGGTAGTCCAATCCTTCACCCGGATTGTGCCCATTGCCAGTGAAATGAGTTGAACCCACAACCCCGTGGTTTCGTCTGATTCTGGAAGCACGCGAGGGTTGAAACTGAGCTCAGGAACGCATTCCAGGGCGGACAAGGCGTAGCGTTTGATGGACCCAAAATCATCCTGCACATAAATTCTCCCACTCGAGCTAATCCTAGAAAGCACCCCTGTTTGGTCTGAGGAGCCGCCACCAAGCTCAGTTTTGTCCTCGTTGATGCGAACAGTGCCACCCACGCGGATTCGGGAGTCGTAGCCACCTATCACAGCAAGGACAGCGCAGAACATTCGGTCATTTGACATAAATTCTGGGTCGGCCACTGTCGAGGTGACTGCCACTGGATTATTTTGTTTTTCCAAATCTACTTCCTGGGGGAGCTAACGGAAACATTAAGAAATTACATTAGAAATATGAAAACTTACCCAATTTAAATTCGAACCATATTTATTTCAGTTTTAATTACATCATTGATTTTAATCGGAAGATGGAATGGAGATTCACACAGATGCATTACAGTGGTCTGAATAAAGCTGCGGATGAGAAAGCACCACTCTCGTACGTCCAAAAGGCAACGTATAAGGCTCACACACTCTTCCACAACGGTACTGGAATGTGATGCTGTCATTGGAACAGTCAGCTTCACAAAGCTTTCCTGCTTTGTTATGTAGTCTGTAAGTAATATGAATGCCCAACAGTTTAAAAACTCTACTCTTCCAAAAGCTAAATTAAATTGAACACGTTTAACTCACCATCATTTTCAATAGAAGGATCTTTGATCAACATAAGTATGCGAGTGCCCATGATCTTAAAAATTCGCTTCAACAACACTGTTTTCGTGTTCAAATCCATGCTTTTGGAAATGGGTAGAACTGACTTCAAAACCCGTAGAACGAGCACCTAACCATATTCATTTTAGTTAGAAACTGAGAAAATAAAACAAAATGCTAATAGAATCACCAAATTTATGCGTACCTGTTTTGGAAGATCAATAAAGTTAGCATCAACATTTTCCACCATTTCCAAACACATATTTATCCAAGGAGTTGAGGATAGAGCGTCACATATTTTGCTGGAAACGGTGATAGCTCTGCAGAAGCCAAGATGGGCCCATTCATCATATTGCTGACACGCCAAAAACTGTTTCTCCGTTTGCCTGTCTTCTTCTCTCAAAGTGCAGCCATTCTGTAAAATCCAACGGTGTTTTTAACTAACATACTGGTAAATACTAATCTATTAAAAAGTTAAACGAATGAAGTACTTACAAAAACTATTTCCTTTAGCAATGAAGCAAACGAGCGAACAGCAGACTCCTGCATGGTATCCGAATGGAGCCCAATTGACACCGCGATAATCCTCATCAGATGAAGGCAACTATTTCTGATCAGCGCTGTGGGGTGCTTCCCAACACAGGATGTCTCGTAAATTCCATCCTCATCAAAGGACTCGCTATCAGACTCACTTTCTTGGGCGACAGGAGGATCTGCCAACTTCAAGTCGTACTTTCCTTCTTTTCCCATTCTGTACGAGTTTGTAGTGCCATTGGACCACGTTACCCTGACCCATCCATCCTCTCCTAATTCTGTAACCACACGTCCCTCTCCTGGTGGAACCCCATCCTGATCTCCCCACTTCCAGTCCACCCCTCTAACAACTGGTGTCCCGACTTTCATGAGCGCCGCCATCTCAGCCCCAGTGAGTGGTGGTGGTGGCGGCTTGCTTTTATATATCATCTCTTCAAAAGCAACATTCAAACTGGCAAGTTTCGCCTTTTCCGTGTTGAAGCAGACAGAGTCCGGCCCCACACAGGATAGCAGCGTTTGAATCACAGAGAGCAATCCCATTGATATTAAATGGCTGACCACGCTCCCATACATGTTTTCAGATAGAATGGCAATCAAAGCAAGGATGAACCTCGCCTGGGACAACGTGCCCAGTCCAATTCTATCCCGATGATTGATATTCTCCTTGAACCGAGCACCCCTCTTTAAACTCCTACTTTCCGAGCCGTGACTTCGTGACTCGATCGTTATCCTCCGGAGATCCATCAGTGCCCACTTGAGCAGTTCGGAATGTACCAAAAATATCTTTGTACGAAGATATGGGAAACTTTGCTGGATGCTCTCATCAATTTTGCTCAAAAAGTTGCGGTTTTGCAGGGCAGAGTTCACAACCCCATGCCAACCCACCATGAGAAGGTATTTACTGGAAGGGATAAGATTGGAAGTACGCAGCAGTTGGGTAATAAGAGAAAGGCCTTCCAATCTCTTTTTAGCTCGCGTGTTTTGCTCCTTCAAAGCCCTCCTAATTGACAAAACAGTTGGCCAGCTCTCACTGGAAAAGCCACCAGTAACAAAGTGGATAATACTGTTGCATCTATTCTTCAACTCTGACATATCAGGAACTTGGAGACAGTAGACTCGTGAACTCCCCTGGTATTTACTAGTGGACTTGAGACGAGGGGTAAAAGTGGAACTGGAGCTGTTTCCTGATGCCCCGGCTGCGATTGGGGTGGCTGATGTGCCACCAGAGCCCCCCTTTTCCCAAGAGTTTTGTTGATCCCTATTTCCATCAGCACCAGTCGTTTCATAGTTGTCACCGCTCTTTTTACCAGCCTGCTCATTCTTGAGCATTTTCTGCTTTTCATCAGAAGAGGAAGCATTGCTCCCGAGATCAGTTGAGTTGTTACACTTTAAATCATATGAGGTTATCACTTCATTTTCTCCCAGAGTGGGAGGCGGAACAGGGGTCGCACTAATATTATTTTGGTTGTAGTACACACAGTTTCGAAAATGAGAGTCGGAGCTAGCTAATATTTGGTGTTGGGAGGAAGCCATGGGATAAGAAGACTGACTAGAAGAACAACAGGCACATTTCTTGTCGGTTAAGACGGTGGGTGCGCTCTTGCACTGGAGAATATGATTACTACTTATTGGTAATCCACTACTGGCGAGAAGAGGAACTTGCGTTGAATTTGCGTAGAGCAAGGCAGCGGAAGAAGTGTTTGGAGAAATATTGTGGGAGTCTTGGCTCTGGATGTTGGTGTTGACTATGTCTTCGGGACGGGAGTGCCGCTGGGCGGCGTGTTTTGCTAACTTTATATCTTTGAGAATTTTCCTGATTGCCGACCTCCACCTGGAATGATACTGAAGGAATATTTGTTTCCTGTAGGCACGCATCTCTGGAGCGTCAACGAATCGGATTTCGCTGAGGAGGAAACGACACCTTTCTATTACGCGAGAGCAGACATCCCGATAGCACGTGTTTAGCTCCTGTTTCTGCTTGACAAGACTCCATTTGGTTTGGTTTACGTGGGATAGCACCTCTTTTAGTGCTCTAGGAAGTTTCATTGGTCCATGACCTTCAATTTCTGGAAACAGTTGTGTATTTATAAGGATTAGTATGTAAAAACTGAGATTTATTATAAATTATATGAATGTAAATATTACCTTTTTCTATTAAACTGAAGAGAACTGTTGCCAAATTCAAGTGTTTCAAAAATACGGCAATTAAAAGTCGGCCAACTTGCTCGATTGGGTGATAATACGTGAATTCTTGATGTGTTAAAAAGTGAGACTCTTTCGCGTGTCTTTCCAACATCCCCAAAAAAGTTCGAACCGAAACCTCCTAAAACATTAGTAATATTAATTACAACATTTATGCTGCAAAAAAATCGTTTAAACGATCACAAATTCAATTTTTTAAACTTACGTTGCAGTCGTTACAAAGAAAACTGTTAATAAAATGAATAGCCTTTGTCTCCAACCCCTCGCTATTCTTATCCAACAACGAGAGTGCATCCTTCTTTCCCAAATCCTCATTAACAGAGTCAATGGAGTCAGAAGTGGAGATTCTGTGTGGTTGCAAAGGCGATTGGTTTTGGGAAGCTTGACTCATGTTGGAACTTGTGACCTTCTCTCCATTCTCCTCAAACCAGGTGGTACGTGAAATTGAGGACCTTTCCAGGGACTCCACAAACTGATTCATTCCAACTTTGCCCTGAAACACGGTATGGTCCAATAGTTAAAAACCTATCGTTTGAGGATTAGTAGTGATTTTAGAGGAAGTATGAATTTTATTAATTACCTCAAGTCCACCTTGCATAAAAGGCATTTGGAGAACCTCTTTGCATTCAATTTCACAGGGTTGAGGCGACAACCCATTGACTAAAGAATAGGAGTACAAACCTAGAAGGAGGGATAGTGATCGCTGAGCATCTATTAAAGGGGAAGATATACTGGATGGATCCGGACTCTAAAAAAATAGTATTTAACCGCGATTTACATTAAAATTGAAGAGGAAAACGCCATAAATGCGTATAACTTTTTGTCGAGCACAATGAAATGGTCCTTATAGCTTACTTGAAGTCTTCTAGAATCTGAGCAAGCAAAGTTGCCAATAAGATAGCGTTGAAGCAACTGTTTTGCCTTGTCAGAATGTTTTGCTGCTTCGAAGGCAGCAGAAGCATCTTTCCCAATGTAGTTACTGAGAACCTCACTCCCACACGATGCACTTGACCTGCATAATATAAACAAAATAGGGGTAAATTGATGTAAAAACTGAATTTTTATTTTGCATGGGGCATTTTGAGTCTATATTAAGGCAAAAGCAACTCACCTGAACTCCTTGATGTCATAAACCTTCCCGTTGAGAATTATCCAACAACCCCCATCACGGGTGTGGTTTTCGATGTCAGCCTTGGTGATGGTTGGAAGGTCATCGTCACCCTTTTGATATTGCACATTCCAATTGTGCTGAGGGGCTGCAAGAGTAATTTAGATAGCTTAGCCTTTAGCATGCTTTTTGCATACAAACTGATATGCTAATTTTTTAAACACAAAATGAAACCTTTCTAGCCTGTTTTTCCGATTTTTATTACTCATTTTGTAGTTAAAGGGTCATTTTTGGAAGTTTCACCAGCATTTCTGGTAGTTATAATTAAACACTAAAAATTTTGAATACTACCGTGAAATGTGAAAAAGGCCAATATACATATGTTGTTACATTATTATTGAGAAAATCCATTTTACCGATGCTGCAACTGATAACTAGTAATAATAATATGCTGAAATGCCATCATCCAATATTGATATAGCAGTGCTGTAATATTAGTGTCTATACTAAACCCCAGAAACAATGAAGCAGGCCGCACGGGGCAATATGCTGTATATGCATACGCTTACATGACATAACCTAGGAAGGTTCAGCAACTCTGAATATTAAAGCATGAAAATCGTATTGTAATATTTTTTTCGCAACTAAACTAACACGACTGCAGTTAGTGTGTGAAAAAATTAAATCAAATCCATTTTAATTGCTATCAAATCTCATATAATGTGCTTACTTATGAGATGGGGAATTGTGATACGCTACATAATATACCAATGCTACCACACATGTTGGTAAATAGGAGTATGGCATATACCGCATGGAATATTGACTCTAAACTATTTGACTGCAAAGGATTAAAAAACTATTACCAAATTCAATATCAGTTTTGAATACTATGGCTACGCTACTAATTAAACAGCCAAACATACACATT
>JAQGAP010004674.1:0-10077 GCA_034697805.1 Orchesella bifasciata
CATTATGCAAGACCATCCATAGTCTAGTAGTATAAAGAACCTTATATTTTTAAGCGCACTTCACTCTGCCTTAACAATGTATATGTACTAAATATACGTATGTATACACTATTTCAATACATATACATAATATAACTTCCACGGAAAGTTTGACGTAGGTGTAAAATATCAATCGAATTTAAGTCACTATGATAATGAACGAATACACTCACAAAGTTTTTAATATAACTGAAGCTAATAACGAACGATAATAAGCGGGTTTTTTTGTGATCGATGCAAACAATTTTTACGACGGGAGACAGACAGCCAAATGCATACATGTTTACGAATATATGAAACATTGTCGGCCGTTGCCGAGTGTGTAACTATTGTCGTTTTAATAGTTGATGGTTTAATGGCTGAAGATTCTGGCAAAACTCGGCAAAAAGATATTTCCTTCTTTTTTATATGCACAAACGGTCAGCCTTTGGGCACTGGTACTCAAAAACACGGAAATTTTGTAGAATTTTTTAGATTAAAAAGGGTTTACCCAACGGATATATATTTGACCTGATACTGTTATTCGTTGCTCTATTCAAAACGATAATATTCATTTAATATGACTTGTATAACCATAAATTTACTGGGCGCATACGACTATAAAAACACTGAATGTACATACTAAAGATTCGCCTGTGGAATATTGTGTATTTTCAGTACGGCTTCGTCAATTACGCCTTGGAGCTCCTCGTACTCCGGAACTTTGGAGAGGAAACTTGGGAAGCCATTAAGTAAGTTAATAATTGCTTTTCATGAATTGGGTGGTAGGCACAGGGAATCGCACAAGTCTTCCCTAAACTATTATATGTAATGATTGCAGAATAATAGATTTCGTACATTCTGGAATGGTACGAATCAATTGACTCACCCTACATTATTATCATGGAATAGAAATGATTTAATTTAGCAAACTAAATTGATTATTCGTAATTGATGGATTTTGAATACATGATTTTGATTTTTTTGGGGTGGCATACAAAGTGGCAAAGCTCTTTTATTTTCGGTTAATCCCACATTGTTAACGTATGACTGTGAAATGTTAAGCAACATAATAATAACACGAACAACCGGTTCTATTATGATTGTGAGAATAAGCGATATAAATTGGTAGTCATCGATGGGTAATTCCTCCGGAGTCTCATTAGCGTATGCATGCAATTTAACCAGAAGTGATTTGTGGAGCCGCTAAACTCCCTATCGGATAGATCTCATGACCTCGCAAGCTGAATTGAATAAAGTTGGACGGTTCCTAATTTTAATTAAGAATTTCTCTAAGAATTAGGCAATATTGGTTGAACAGATAGGGAAAAATCAGCCCTCCGTTCGTGCCACACTTTTCCCTACTTACTAAACCTCATCACGACTTCTTTCGCTTAGGCTGACAGGAAGTCGGAAGGTATGCGCATAAAGTTTTAATGGAAACAGGGGAAACGTAAAGTAATGAACCCCTTCACTTGCTCACTTTTCTACTTCTTCTTTTGTTAGTATTTCAAAAAGGTAAGTTCCTTAATGGAGCCTGTGGGAGTAGAAGTAAAATTTCTCCAAGGTTCAAGTGGAGCACAAATATTTAATGTAGTCACTCACAGCCAGGCCGAGTTTCCTCACATCTGCTATATAGCTCTTTTCCACTTTCAATAAAAATTGAATCCATATGAACATTTCTGAGCTTTAGTGATTTAAAGGATAAAGATGAAGCTTATGTTGGGTCCATTATTATGCAAGTTCGCTGAGTTTCAGATTTCAGAGTTCTCATTTCATTTTTCTATTGTGCTGCTGGTCCTCGGTTACGTTAGCACTGTGAAAGTAGATAGGTGCGTAGACATTGATGCCATTTCAATTCCACATATCTCCAGCAATATGTCAGCAATAACTTTTCAAAGCTAAATTCCTGGTTTCCATATGTAAGGTTGGTTTAACCCGCAAGCTTTGTAATTAGAAGTACATTTTCAGTACTTGTAGCCCTAGCACTTACCCCGTTCATTAAGAAAAGGGCCTACAGGGTTACTTTTTATTTTGTTGTATTTATACGTACTCCAATTGCAACGCTTGGAACATCCCAAATCACAACTATATTCAACACTCGGACAGCTTATCTTTATACTTTATTGTCAGACGTGGCTTGTAAGAGGGACTGAAAGCTGCTCATTCATTTATGTCGGCAGAATTGCAGTCTAACGTCTGCTAAAGTAATTCGAATAATGTTCCGTACCGTGTCTCTTAAGGCTTTTACCGATGCCTCCACGCAAAATGAATGATAAAAGGATTATATGACGATATAAGCTCTACTATTTAGGGGCGCTGCATATTTATTGGTAAAGTCTGTGCTGGACTTAGGATTTCGCGTCATAAAGTTTGTAACCACACCATGATAAAATGTACTGCAGTAATTATGCAGTCTATGCAGATATTATATGCTTACATGTAGTATTTCTTGATGACCGACCCAGTTTTGATTAGGTTTATCTTCAGGGATGCTATTGAAAAGTGAACTAGCACAGTTTTCCCTTTTGACTTAAAGTACGTCAACGCCAACTCACAAAATCAATAGTTTTTTATTATTGCAAAATACAGATGCTTTACTCACTAAAGTCTAGTGTCAAAAGAATTAAAAATTATGATTTAGGGGTTTTAGTTCAATTATGGCAGGTATGAATGTGAAACGTCATCTTCAGTATATATGCTTTCACTGCAGAAAAGTTTGTCCAACATTCAATTAGTTCATAATCCAATATTCTTCTTCTCATAATATATTTATGAGAAGAATACTAGTTGTGCTATCGGATTCGTATTTATTTTCTTGAGATTAATACAAGTCATCTAAGGATGAGAGTAAAAATGGCTCGTGGCAACCAAAAAATAATTTCTTCTCTAAAGTCTCGGCAATTTTCGTTGGCGTTTTTTGTTGACATCATTGTACATTTACTTGTGCTTCATACATTTCGAATCCGTAAGCCTCAATTTAAGCGTAAAGTTTAGTTTAAAGTTGTCATTTGCCTATAAAATATGTATGACCGACGGACATGTCCGTATGAAAGTCCGTTCGACAAAGTATGAAACAAGGATTTCTGCTAAAGCAGAGAGATAATAATAGGCTTACGCATCATTTGTTGTTCTAGTCCATGAAAGCTGGCTTCTTTATTGTATTCCAATACGTAAATATAGTTTCACAACAAGGCGTAGCAAGAAAATATCAAAAGAATGCGACGACATTACGAACTAAAAATCAGTTGGTTTGATGCCGTATGGCGACGCGTACATGTGTATATGGGAAGGATGTACCTGACAGCGGGTATTGGCAGCGTCCCAAAACTTAATGAATTCCATGACCCTTTCCCCTCAGCTACATTTTTTTCTAACTTCTTCCAATGAACAGGAAAGAGGCGGATGTCATCATGGATGGTCAGTTCCTGGTACGACAAATTTATGAAGATGAAATAACGTACAACATCGTTGGTGCTGCAGAAAAAGTACTCAGTAAGTTAATAAATTTTCTACCAAAAATACTTTTACAACTCTTCATGTCAGGACATTATGTAACGACAATGTTGAGTCGTAGATAATTGCATTGTGCTGCATCTTCAATACTCTCCTAATTTATATACCATAGAGCTTTTAATAAGCTGCATGTACATCAGTGACATCTAAATATATTATATCCGAACAACATTGTTTTTTATTTTCTTTCTTATTAAGAAATTCCAGCTAGCACGATACTCGAGCTATTTGGAAAAATGTTCTTCGACTTCTGTGTGGAGTCAGGATACGATAGAATTTTGCAAGTACTTGGTGCTACACCGAGGGATTTCCTTCAAGTAAGTTTTATTTCTTCTTCTTTGAAAAAAAACAAGCCTTTTTCTGACAATTAGCCTATCTCTTGTGCGTTTTTCGCACTATACATAATTATCTAAACATGTTCGCCGTAAGCTTGCAATTAGCAGAGAATGATAGTCGTCTCCATATAGTTTTCACCTAATGCAATAAATGTTCCCCCATGAAATCCAATGAATTTAGACGCTCATCAACATCTTACGTGCAGGTTGTCATAACATGCTGTGACCAACCTATTTTCCTCTCTAGTTTCTTGTATTTTATGCATGTCTTTCAAAACTTTTCAACTTTCCATGTTGAAAACAGAATATGATATATGCTGCAAACAGACAACCTTTAAGAAGTATACTAAAAAAGTATTATGTGAGGCTTCCGCTTCGAGTAATATAGTTATTATATGCAGGTGGTACCTGTTTTAGTTCTGAATGGGACTCAATTTAAATCCCTGATGAAGATGAAAAATGTTTTGGGTCACGATCCCCCAGATATACGCAGAAATCATGAAGAACTCTGTTATACTCTTGTAAGAGTTGTATTTTAAAAGACCCACACGATTTTGGATGATCACAGAATCTGGATGCGCTTCACGACCACTTGGCGACAATTTATCCAGGTATGCGTGCTCCTTCATTTCGTTGCACAGTGCGGCCTGAGGATGGAGCGCTGATTCTGCATTACTATTCAGATCGACCGGGACTGGAACACATCGTGATTGGCATCGTTAAGGTACGATCTTCCTGTTCGGAACAGCTTTTTACATCATTAGTGCGCTGAACTGCAAAAAGCATTTTTGTCCGTGTACCACACACAATGCACAATTAAAATAAAAAGGACAGCTGAGTATACTGTAGTATATCGTGTAGGTATAAAATGGGAGTATCATTCATTGCTACGCTGTTCTGTGCAGTGACACGGAAGAGTATGAAAAATTGAGCTACTAGATCCACCTCCTTCTGCGATCTTTAGTACATGATACATATGATCACCTATCGATGAAAATTGATTCTATTAAAGGGTTATTCTATAGATCCACGCCAAAATAGATTCATACCTCGTTTTATACTGACGTTTACGTAAAATTTGAATCATCTCAGTTTACTTTGAACCAAAATGGGGATGAAGCAACGGCGGAATTGTCCGCTGAGGGCATTACATACTTTGGTATTCTAAAAGGGAATGGTGGTTGTGACAGAACTCCGGAATACATTTTTTTGAGTCCGGATGACGCAGAAATACGAGCTAGTTAAAGAAACCCTTCTCAAGCTTGATCCATCTGCTACCACAAGAGCAATAACTGACCATCAACCAGAAGCTGACTACCTACTCTTGAGCAGACATTCATAAACGTTGAATCTGAATTGTTTTTTTACATGGTATCACCATTTTTCAATCAAACACTTACATTTCCCATTACTATCAATATCTACATGAGTATTCACTACTCCAACTCCGCTTCACTCTCCAACTTACGCGTTTGCAACCAAACCTTTTTCAACTTTGAGGATCCGTTTATTCAAAAAACCGGGAAAGAAAAGTTTGCTCGTATTGAAAGGCTCAGTGAGAGACGTGATTCACTAGAGATGTCAACTCAAGCATTCCATTTTACCACCGTAGTAGTAGTAGTTCACTGAGCCATTCCCGTGGAAAACGTATCTTACGCTTGAAAGGAAAGAAATTTCGATCACTTTTCCATCACAAAATTTACAATACTTTTATCTGGATACAATAATCCCAATGCACTTCGCTACACTGCTGCTACCACCACTCGTACATCTGTCATCAGCCTAGTCATGATCATCCTGATCATCTATCTGTAATGTACGAGAAAGGAAAGGCAGAGGCACTGACAGTTTTTTGCGTGATCAAAACACACATCCACACACATGAAATGAAAGCACTTTACCGTTCACAGGTTTTTATGTATGGCTCGGTGAGTTTGAGGGTTGCATCAAACCATTTCTGACTTTGACTAACTGATTTGCTGAATTTGCAATCACTGTGTATTGTGGTAGCACAATTCAGTTGAAGCATGGGCTTAAAAAATACTTGCGATGTTCATACACACATAGTTCGCTATACAGTCTAACCCCTTCCGCTTATAGTAACGTGTATATATTTCAGCATTCCATAAACTGACAAGGCACTAGGGCATCGTTCAATAACCTCCATCCATACATCATATTATCAAGGTCTGCTACTTGGACTGGGGTGAAACGATCCAATAATGAAGTAGGTATGTCAGTTTGAGTATCCGTCTGAAGAGAAAATGAAGTACACTCTCGGTAAACTTACACACACGGGATACCACACTACACTTGAAAGTGATGGGATAGAGCAAGGAACGACAAGAGGAATAAAAGTCTTCAATCGGTTGAAGTAACGTGCTGTCATCATGTTCCAGTTAATTTTAGATCAATTCCTGACCATTGAGCGGAATATGAATGATAAAATTGTAAGCTTGAGAAAAAAAATCACACAAAAAATGCACCACTAAGGTATTATAAAGTGGATGTATCGGGATCAGCTTGCCCTTCTCCAAATCAGCGGCTTCAACTCCGCACTTTTGCATGGTCATCAATACGTCGGTATGCTTTCCTTAACGTGATGGGCTCTTCCTTGAGAGAGAAAGTGTGTGTGTAGCCGACTCATGTGTGTAGATATGTATGTGTAACTGCAGATGATACATGGTTGGCGGAGAAGAAATTCAATTCCATACGCATCGGCGGCTTTAAACGAACAAAATTGGATTTTGAATCTTCCCTAAGTGCCACGATGACGGTTCCGCTTTTCATTCCATATCACAAGTCTGCTCCTTTGCGTATCCCTCTGATTCAAAAATGTTCCAACACACAAAGTAAATGGAGATTAACTGTCAAACATAATGCTTGGCCCATATTGTTAAAAATACCATATGTTTCGACACAAAAACTGTGTGTGACTAAACCGGTTTTATCTAGACGGATGATAAACGAAAAGCGTCAACTGCAGATCGATAAGCCGTCAATATACCTACAGAGGCCTTTTGGAGGGATTCAATGAGGTGGTTTATACATCTACTCTAATCTAGCTTTCTCTACGAAACGTCACGTTTCAAAAAATCGAAAAAAAAAGTACAGCGCTCCCAGCTCCTAATTTTTACGTAATCACATTGAATCACATTGAATCAAGTGCATTTATGAGCATCTCGCTTTACACTCTTTCATGTTGTATACAACGTACTCAAATCAGGATGTGAAACAGCATGTTTCGTTTCTGTAACAAGGACATAATATATATATATATGTATGTATGCTGAATTACAGACCGTGGCAAGCAAGCTGCATGGAACGGATGTGGAAGTGAGCGTGGTTCAAAACAAGTCGGAAAATGGATGCGATCATGTCCAGTTCCTCATCACGGAAAAGAAAGACTGTCAAAAGTCAGAGGAAATGAGCATTTCAGCAGATGCTTTCACCATGTCCAATTTTCCCTTTCTATCACAAGGTAATGAAGCGACATTTTGTTGTTCCTCTCACTAAACATTGAGCTTCTCTCGACACCCACCCACCAAAAAAGCGTAATGACAGACGATAGTAATGTGTGGGAGCCAAAGGTAATACTTGTAATAGTCGTTCGTAGTCGTATCTAATTTATGACTTGTTTGAAGTTGCTTTTTTTCACAACGGTTGCTACAGTTTTGAACATGTGTGAAACTACTAAAAAGAAAACAAAGTGGTATTAAAGGGAAACTTGGAGCTGGTGTATTATTGGTGCTGTGCACAAAGCTGGAGCACACAAAGGATCAATTGTTGACTTGAAATGTGAATTACCTGTCACAATTTTCATGTATTTTCTCCGAATAAGCTTAATTAAAGCTGCCGTTAGGTACTAGAACCACCAAATTATCCCTCGAGAATTGAAAGTTTTTCAAGTGTCTTTCCATTCTACTGTCAAATCGAGTTAGTTTCATGGTTATGCCTGACGTGTCAAAACATCAGCTGCAATTTCAGCCCGGTGTCTCCTTTTTCTTCGGAAAGCTGGCGAAGCTCCGTTCTCTCTTATCTTTTGAGGGCAAACGCGTACGCACAACATTCAACCTACTGTTAAAAAAGGTAATAAAGGAAACTGCTCAAGCGAAATAGAATGTTTTGGATGTGGGATTTGCAGAATGTCAGATTTAGCTGGCTCGGGTTGGCGTTGGGTAGTGAGTATACTGTATGGTTTCTTGGGTGAAAGTGTTATTTTTTGTCTATTATTCATTTGTTATCAGTACCCTTGTCCGTTCTTCTTCCCTCCTTCACCTTTAATTTCGCCTTTTTCAACCAGCCTACTTGTAGCATAAAAGTCGTAAAAGTGGCAAATGCAGACGTTTCTGAGACTCTCTCATTCTCCGCCATATTATTTCATCTCCCACGTGTACATTCAAATAGTTTCATTTGTAACTCTTCGTGTGTATGGCTTTCTCGAAATTATGTTTTTCTTGCAAAAGGACCCATTTTCTAAGGGAAATTTGAGACAGAGCTAAAGCAAAGATGGGACAGTTGAAAAATATTGTGGGTGGGGGTTTTGTTCGGCAGCTCATACACAAAAAACTGTTATTTGTTGCTCCGTATAAAATGTAGCATGTTATTAATCTCGGATACAGAAACCGCCAAAAGCTTAGCCAAAATGGGCAACCATTCCAACTCTCATTGAATGATTTGTGTAACATCAAGTCCGCAATTACATAAACTAAAATGACTCTTTGGAGAATTTTTAGTGGGAATATTACACTGAAAAATGCTTTTATTACCCCAAGTTATAAAAGACAACGAGTAAAACATAAAATGACTTGATGAAAGATCCTGCGCTTGTACTTTTATTCGAAAATATTATCTGGAGATGTCAAACTGGGGAAGGACACCAACATAATTCACAGTTTGCCATTGCTCCATGCACACACACATCCAATCGTAAAATTTTGACATGTCTTCGAGTAGAGTAGAGTCATAATACCTGATAAAGTTTTTGTTCTGTCCACATTCTCGTGCTTGCCCATTAAATTGTTCGGACAAGAAATGAGTGCCTGGCAAGAACAAGATATCCAAACGTTTTATTTTCCCGAGCTCCTATTAAGTTTTATTTCTTTGGATAATTTCATCAGTTTGCTCCGTTGCTGTTCGGGGATTGATGATGTACTTAAACACATATAATTCATGGAATTATGAGTTAAAATATATGCAAATTCTGACCCTTCAACCGTTTACGGCGATAAAAATCCTGACGAATGACTGAACTTTTTGAGTGGTCATCCTGGAGCCTGCTGTGAGTTTAACGACTCAAGCTGCCATGCCCAAAATTTGTACCGTGCTGTTTTCATGCTCCCAGCATTATTCTCATATTAAAAGTGGATTTCTTCCAAAATAAAGATCTCTGCCCTGGGGTTACCAAGCCATCAAATATTTCGCATTCCACGCCATCGATTATACGCATTATTCCCAGTCGATTGTTTCCACAAAATGGGCAGCCTCTATATTCATCAGCCAAATCTCAGCTAGACAATAATATCTTGGAGAAAAAATAAGGTTTTTGCATATGTCCCCAACGTACTTATCTTTCAGTATTATCATAGTACATCCAAAGCAATAAAAGAGCATGAAAATTACAGTGGGAGCGGCATGTAGGTTAAATATTTACAGATAACGCGGAAGTACTCACAGGAGTAAATGTAGAAAATTGCTTAAGCCGTTGCCCCATCAATGAAAACATTCCATTCGACATTCTTTTTTATGAGAAGCCATTCACTCGGATCACCTCCTGCATCTCTGCCCTTCCCATCGTCCTTTTTCTCTTATGAATGCACACAAATGGCTATACTGTACACAAAAAAGGATAATATAAGTGACCAGCACTTTCTCTGTCTCACCGACGAAATTATGGTTTCTAATAAATGATGTCCCCAACTTCCTACTATAATGAATATCGTTATGACTTATGTATGCAATCCTGTTTTTGATCATATTTTACTGTGGAACGGGAAGGTATACGTAGGCAAGGGAGCATAAGTTTCTCGTCAATAATACGTAAAGCGTGACATAAGATAGTTTTGTAGTTTACATGCTACAAACCTTTTTTAGCTGTAATACTACGAGCAAAGTTGTTCTGTTGCTATCAGGAAACTACTTTTATTTTCACAGAAGAAATATTTATAACTTTAACTCAATTATCATGTGTAAAAGAATCGATGAAACA
>JAQGAP010004675.1:0-10077 GCA_034697805.1 Orchesella bifasciata
TGTTGATGAATTGATGATTTGGAAAATGACACTGACATTTATCATTTATACAAGCCCACTCTTCACTACATGGTGCTGATTCTGGTTGGCAATTGCCTCCATATGTCACCAAACACAAACCTTTCTTGGACTGCTTGAATTGTTGACTACATGTACAAATATTGTTGTTGCCATCATTTCTATAATATCCGTGGCGTCTTGGACAATACGCGTTTCTAACACATCTATTGTATTTCATACAATCTGCTCCTGCCAGTGCGGCACACTCATTGTTTGAGTGATCGAAAATAGCCTCTGTTTTGTTACAGGAACATTGTCCTTCCAAGCACAGCAGTTTCTTATCTGTCCGGCATTCATCATTATTTGCACAGTTTTCGCCAGACGTTTTTTTCGGAACACAGAAGCCCTCGGTTGTTTCGAAATACTCCCTCGTACAACCGCAATAGCCGTCGGTATTGCAAACTGCATTTTCCACACAGTCTAGTTTCTCTGTCCAGCGCTTTTCCTGTGCTGTCTCCAAAATTTCGACGGCTGTATAACTGCATCGTTCACTGCTTAAAACGACACATTTCCTAGTTTTGTTATCAAATGTCATCTCCTCAGACTTGATGCAGACACAAAGGCTCTCTGTGCATGTCAAGGAGGACCTAGAATCACAACGGATGCCTTTATCACAAGCTTCACCAAACGAAGCACGGGATGTGGAATGCACTTGTGATACAAGTAATGTCACGATTAATAATTGTAGTAACCAAGAAGGCATGATGAACTATGTATGTACCCGAGTTAGGTAATGATATTCAAGAAAATCTACATAAAGTTTAATTCAAACTAGTTGTGATGGCTGACTGAATACGATTGATTGCTTATGGTTATTGAAACCAAACGATTTTTATTACGAACTTTATCTGTGATGTAGCTTAAGTGAAAAATCTAATTTATGCAATTGCATAGTAAGCGTTTTTCAACGTTTTATTAAATGTCCGAACGTTTGGAAGCTGTATAGCAGTAACAGTCTTCTCAAGATCTTTCAAAATATAATATCAAGGTCTTGGCAGGAATGCTTGGATTAGCCACTCGGGATTAGTTCGAAGGTTCATCAGGTTCATGGGTCACGTTTACGATGATAAAATTCATTCCTACTACACTCCTCACAAGCCCACAAGTGTTCAGTCAGTACGAAATGCAATAGAAGTAATGTGTGCATGGTGCAATATATGCTTAACAAACGCGTGTGTTCAAATGAAAAGTTTTATGAACATAAATGTATAATCATTTTCAATAATTTTGATAGGGATTGAAGACATAAAGACCAAAATTAATATAAAAACGCGATGCAGACTGGCTTGTAATTTTGTAATATCGCTTGATGGTTTTATTATTAGGCTTGTCTTTCTATTAGTAAATCAGGCAGGCTACGTTTAAGACGACGAATAAAATTTGCTGAATTCTGTGTCAAGTTAAAAGTTATACAGCTTTTCTTATCAGTAAATGATGGATACACTTTCTGGCGCCTGTTGTAAGATAACCTTGAGTGCATCTACAAAGACCATACTTAGATACGGCATTCCGTGTCTCTTTGCATTCCGATCCTCCGGTGCAGAAATCTTTTGAGCCTAAAACACAAGGCGATCCAACTAAAGCCTTACCTATAAAGAAAAGGTTGGTTATTTAGACAGGTCAAGTATTGATTTAAGTCTCGATAAAATATAAAATTATGATTTATATAAGTTCAGAGCATTTACATTTCCTTGTGTTAGTTTCGTAGTACAGATACTCAGAACTGCATTTGCACTTTCCGTTAATGCATTCCAGTGGGGCAAGGCGATCACATTGATCCTCAATTCCAACTCCGCAAGGCTGATCATACACTAGAATTTAAGCGAATAAATGCTTTTCTACCATATGTAATTTGTATAACACATGCTCAATTTGCATATTTGCTTCTTTACCAAGATCACAATCATAATCCCCTTCAATGTAACCTTCCTTGCATTTACACTCGTACAAATTGTCATTTTGCATGCACTCAGCATTGTTCACACATGGAAATGAAATATTCGACTTGACCCCTTCGTCGGATTTAGACTTGATGAGGCAAGGAGACTCCACATAACTGACACAGCGGTTTAGATCTCTATCGTATTTTTGTCTTTCTGCAAATTTGCATTCGCATCTTCCATTTTTGCACATCATGTCCTTGGATTGAAAACAGAGTTATAATTCGAAAGTGATGAATAGCTAATTTGCATGATGTATGGTGAGATGCGGGTTTGGAAATGTAGAATATACGTAATACGATGATAAATTACGTTTGTGAAAACGTTTATGAAAAAACATGGTCGGGCTAAGGAATTGTGATTGGCATTTTCAGCAAGACGAAGAGAAAAGGTAAGTGGTATTTTTGGGTTGAGTTATTTAGTGTCAAACAAATTAATTTGTTAGCCAAATTGCCTGGTGTTTGAGGACATTTTTGAAGGAGGAGGTGTATATTTTAAGACAGGTAAGACTCCGAAATCGAAGAGTTTAGCCGTTATAAATTCCCCATGCACCATCCTTGAATTTAATGTTATCTGAAAACGCTTCTAGTTATCTAATATATCGTCGTATTATGTACATTCTACATTTCCTTATCATTTTGTATTTGTGTCTATAAAATATATATGAAATCTTACATGACCACACCGCTTATCCTTGGTGTTGCACATTTCCCCGAAAATGGCAAGACAGAGTCCTTCAGGTGATCTAGAGAACCCTTGTTGACAAGTGCACAATGTACTGCTGTAGTAGGATCCAGTGTGACGAAATGGACAGGCAGCGTTGGGGACACAGTTTGAGTAGCCGACACAAGAACTTCCTTCTCTTGCTACGCACTCTACATTTATTATGTACCAAAATTTTGTAATAACGAATTCAAAGAAAATTTAGAAATTTATTTTATACAGTTTAAACTTAATAAACTACCCATCCGATCTTCATCATACAGTGAATGGGCTTCATCGCATCCACATTTGTTATCCACGCACTCCAAATATTTATCAGGTCGACACATATGATTTCCCTCTGTGTCAACTGTACAAGCTTCACCAAAGACTTTATTTGGGATGCAAGATCGATTACTGGAAAGGTAGTCTTCATTGCAAACACAATACCCGTCCTCTCCACAATGAGAATTTCTGTCACATTCTGCAATTTCAGGGAATTTGTCTCCTTTCTTGGTTTCCAATCCTTCGAATTTACAAGTGTCACCAGGAAGGGCTATGCAAACTCCTTTTGCTTCATCGTATACTAAACTTTCAGGCTTGACACATTGACAGACATTACTAACACATTGCAAGAAGCCCTCGAGCGAGCAAAGATTGGCTTTGTTGCAAGGCTCTCCAAATTTGGCACTGTTGACCAAAGGAAGGAGGAAAAGGTGAACGAGGAAAATTATTTTCGGGATTATGTGCATGGTGGACAAGACAGTATAATATGAGTATGTACTCTTAAAAAGTATTATTGCTATCCCAGAAAGAATAGACCTATGACCGCTTCCTGTTTCGTGACATGAATGATTGGTCTAAGGAGATTTTAATTGAACTAAGGATAAGTGAATGGAGTGACGAATAATTATTCTCAACAACACTTTTTAAAAAAACTAGAAAACAACAAACCTTCCAGATGTTATTACTTAATATGAACCCCATTCAAAATCTGAATTGAAGTTTTATTAAAAGCAATGGTTTATTGAAAGATATGTAGAAATTGTATATATAACATAACATTTGCCATTAAACATTTGACATACTTGCTAATGTGTATACATTCAAGAAAACGCAAATACCGTTCAGCAAAGGATTATCTTATAAGTATATAAAAATTATAAAAATACAATAAATAGTAAACAAATCCGGATCGAGGTGGATCAGATAAATCTTGTCCTAATTAATATAAACAGACGTAATAGTATCTGTAAGTTTGCAGCTTGACACAATAGTAATGTTATAGAAGCTACTCATCAGCTTGAGGGAGATTATTATCTGAAAGTAATGTAATACCATCGACAAAATTATCTGTTGTATTAAAATTGGTGTCATTCTTGAGAATATTGAATTCATCCGTGCTATTAGGTCTGCCCGTGGACGAAAACTTAAAGTTATATGAAGGAAGCTCGTTCTCTTTCTCTATTTCCTGACAGAATCGTTTCGGAGTGGTCTCAAAACTACTAGAACATCGACAGTATCCTTCAGGAGATGTTAAGTTTCTTGTAGGTACGCACGTTGCCCCGTTGGTACAAAATAGTTCATTATTTAAGGAGCTATTGGTAGTAATGTTACATTTGGCTCCAACTAGACCCCTACATGTATCCAATGATTCATCAAAGTAATGTAGCATGTCTGTGTTACACTGACAAATTCCATTTATACACACCAATGGTCTTATTTCATCACATTTTTCTGTTATAGCACCACCACACGTTTGTCCGTAATCTATCTGACATTCGCCGTTTACCTCGATAAAGCCTTTCTTGCATTTGCAATCATAGATATTGTCATTGTTTCTACATTCTGCATTTTTGGTACAAGGGAAAGAAATGTTTATCGGTGCACCTTCTATTTCAAGAAAATATGTTTCTCCAACAGTTATGTTACATGGGGTGTTTGCTTTGCTGACGCACTTTCCCCCAGAAAATGTTTGTCCAATTGTTCCGAACCTACAGACACATCTGCCACCTTTACAGATCATGTCTCGATGGCACTGGGAATCTTTTCCATTGCAACTGCTCCCGTAAGGAACTAAACAGAGCCCAGCAAACTCCGTGTAGCCACTTCGACAATTACATCTTCTTACGTAGTAGTCACTCTGTGCATTGGAGACACAACTGTAGTCGTTATCTGGACTTGTTTTTCCTGCTAATGTGACACATTTTTCATTTTCAAGATGGTAAGTGGATATGGTGCGGTTACAGGAACAAACTCCGTCAACGCATATTAGATACTTATCGGATCGGCATTGACTATCGGATGAGCATGGTTCCCGAAACAAACGTTTGGGAATGCAAGTTCCATTGCGAGCCTCCATAAAATTACTGGTACAAGTGCAAAATCCATCAGAGGAGCATTGAGCATTGCTAACACAGTCAACTTGTTCTTGCCATTTCTTCATCTCGGTTGATCCAGCCATTTCAACTGCAGTATAACTACAGCGTTCTCCAGACAAAAAGGCACATTTACTCCTTTCATTGTCAAATAGCATAGCTTCTGGACGAGCGCATTGACATTTTCCCAATACACATGTTAACGCTGCTTTAGCGTCACATCTAGTGAATTTGTGACATGGGTCACCAAAGGATACTCGAGCGCTGGCTGCTAATGCTGTTGTTGTACTCAAAAAAGTAGTTAGTACAAAAACTGACCAACGCCGTAAATATTTTTGATGGGCCATTGGTTTTGCCATTGCGAATTTCCGCAAAACGTCTCCACTGCTGTAGTTTACTATGACTAATATGACTTGCTATGAATTAAAACTGTTTGGACATCGTATTTGAAGTTATTTTTTAGCAAAACTAACCAACGCAATGTTGAACATTGTAGTTGTAAGGGAAGTATTACAATGACAATATTACAGTAGTTTTTCAGCAA
Source organism: Orchesella bifasciata (assembly GCA_034697805.1). Taxonomy (NCBI): domain Eukaryota; kingdom Metazoa; phylum Arthropoda; class Collembola; order Entomobryomorpha; family Orchesellidae; genus Orchesella; species Orchesella bifasciata. The sequence goes on from JAQGAP010004675.1 coordinate 5,625, forward strand.
ATGGATTGAGCTCATGCTATCTATATGCGCTTCAAATTGAAAATTAAGACTAACAACAGTTATCTTTGTCTGTAGACACTTCCGACAAGAAAACATCAATTATCTTTCTTTGCAGACATTTCCGACAAAAACATTTTTACAAAGAAAGCATACCAACTTTAAATCATAGATATTCATTTTCAATAAAAGCAACTGTGCAGTAAAGTACGGAAAAGGCAATCGATGTATAGTAACGTGCCACTGAATTTACAAACATCATATCATACATCATAATTCATGGTTCAAAGCCATGCACAGTGAGTTTGAATGAGAAAAATTGAAGTCTCGATGTGCATTAATTTTGGTAGAGATAAATAAAATTCAGTATTAATTCCATTTCTATATTCAGTCATCCGCGTCCTTCCATTTAGCAAGCTGCTGCTAGCTTCTTATTATCAACGTTTCTTTTTTCATTGGGGTTTCCGGTATGCAAGCTATGTATTATCCATTACTTTTTGCTATCATTTCATTTTTTTTCCATGCCGGTATCATTCACGGACAATGCCATTGGCTCTTGTCCTGCTAACTGTACACAATGAAAAGTTTTGACGAGAAAAGAAGCAGAACAAAGTAGCTCACATTTAAAAAATGCAAATCAATGCGAATCAAAGACATGGTTATTGTATGTATGTTAAAATTATGAATTATGCCATACATGAAGTCGTGGACCCATGATAATATGTGACGTGATATTGATTTGATATGAATACTATACATTACATCATGATTTTCATCTATCTTATTTCGTATGAGTTGTTGAGACACCATGATTTTACGCAAGTGCGATCAAACCTTGATTGAGGTTTCTTGCGTTTTTAAACATGAAGGTTTTTAAATTCTAAATATAGCACAGTGTACATTTTTTAACATGTTCTATCTTATCAAGAAGTTTTTGTGGTGATATGTTTTCTATCAATCAACTGATTTTATTAACATAATATAGTTGTTGTTGAAAAGATAAGATACACATACGCTCAGCATTAAAGTAAATCAATTCTGTGGTGTAGAGATGCGGTTATCATTATCAACACCGACGAAAACTTGTGGGTTTGACCCTACAAAACACTGATACTTCCACACCAAACAAATGTAAGTGTGCGTAGTGTGTCCTGTACGAAAACCTGCGGTTGTTGTAAAATGGGCAATTATTCTGTACTGCTTAGTTTCTTATTATAAGGTTTTATTCAAACGAGATATATTTAAATAAAAGCGACTGTTTGTTTGATAAAAAATAGAATTAAAAAGAAAAATGGCAAAAACTTGTTTAACCAAAATAAAGGACGACTTTAACTTGAATGGCATAACGGATGTGTATTTTTGGAAAAGCGAGGTAAATTCGCAACTTAAATGCTTATCCAACCCCCATTAAGATTAATTAAGCGATATTAAATCAAACATGCAATAATTGTAATTTTTCTAGTGGGAATCATTCGACCCCCACGACAAACACACGCCCGTTTCTGCATATTATTTAGCGTATCGGTTCATCTATTGCGTTTATTTCCTCGGATCTATAATAGAAATCGTTACATGTGATGATGGAAGTAACAGATTCTTTTTTCTGTTTTTAACAAATCAAACCTTTACTATTCAACTATTATACGCTTCAGCAGCATTTCTATATGTGCTATGGGTTTTTCTCAAACAAAAATGGACACGAGGATGCAAAGGCGACGATGATATGATTCCACTTACAGGCTTCCATTTTCACGACGATGACTACCGGCTTCCATTTGTTTGCAAAGCTTTGTGGATAAGCATTAATATTGTTCAAGTCATCCCGTATATAGTCACTGGTCTGTATTGGGTACTTTTAGCCAGTAGGTCTGATATTGCTAAGATTGATCATATGAGAAGTACATCATACTGTAATTTTGAATTTCTTATGCAAACTGTATTTGTCGAAATTTCAGACGACACAACTTTTACGATGCCATGTGATCACATTGATAACCTGCTTGTTCATGCCTTTAACTCTGTGTTGGCCCTGCTGGATTCGTTCATAGTAGCTGTTCCTGCTCGTATTTCGCATTCATTTTTTCCATTCGTTTATGGCGTTTTCTATGCACTTTTTACGTACGTTGACTTTAGAACAAACTGATCGAAGGGAAGTAAGTTCCATAATGCTACTAAAACTGTTGATTTTTTTTTACATTTTGAAGGTTTCTGTACGAAGTATGGAATGGCGTATATGCAAACGACAGGGAATTTATTTACCCAGTGCTTGACTGGAGGGCAAACCCCAGAGGAGCAGTAATTACATCTGTAGGTACAATTTTTGGTTCAGTATTGCTACATTTAATAATGTGTTGGGGAGTTTTCCGTCTTCGAACTGCTTTGAAAGCCAAGTGCGAAGAATTGCATTCTAGGTACTTTCAAGACTGATGTATTACGGTAGGAGCAACTGCTATCCTAACAAAATCATTGTCTTTAGAGTTAGCAAATAACAAATGTTTTACAATTCGGCAGTCATTATCATTTCATTTTGACTGCCGAATTGTAAAAACATATGCATGGAAATGAAGAATACTCATTAATTATTTGAAAGTTGTTGGTCGTATGTATTATGTACACAATTTTACCAATATTTAAAAATACGCATTTCGTCGTAATGTTTCCGACCAGCGATTCTGATGCCATCGAACAATATTTTAATAAGTAGCTGAAATTGATTAACAATGAAATTTTCATTGAAATAATAAATAATGAAGTCAATGCAACTTTAAAAGACGATTAATAATTTATTTGGCATCTAATACATTTACTATTAGCACTACTATTTTTTACACATGAGAAGGGTGTGTATAAAATAACAAAACAGGACTAGTTCGTGAAATTGGAGTTGCTTCATTTCATTTTGGTAATCATCGGTTTCGAAGCAATTCTCACTAACTTTTACATTTCTTTCCTCAAAGGCTTCAGTAGCCTCTTTGACTGATACTAAAACTCTGCTGAATACGTACACTAAAACCTTATAAAATCTCACATTTGAGTATCTTATCAGCTATGCTACAGATCATCATCATGGAATTCCTTACCAGATTTTCTACTTCTAGCACTTTTTCGTTTTCTGTCCAATAAAACATACGAATCGTATGTTGTATACTTAGCTGATATAATTGGAATGTAAAATGCTCGGAAAAACACATGCGACTTAGATGGGTTCAAAAATGGGTACTCGGATAAAATTTTCCATTCTGAAGTCTTAGCTGCATAGTTTGGTTCCAGTGGAGTAACTCTTTCAGGATCAGATAAGTCCACCAAATAATCGCATTGAGTAATGTTCACCTGTTCAATCAGAAAAAAATCATAAGGTTAATTTCTTGTTTGGTATAATGGTTCGTGTGTTTGCCGTCTTGTAATCAAAACAAGGCATACTTACATATCTTGTCGGTTCCTCCAAATTAAAATCATTCATGTGCTCTGGAATTTTCTTGGTGCCATTAGAATCATAGGGCGGATAGCGATCCGGAAGTTGTCCTTTGAACTCGGATTGCACAAATCGTACATCCCACATTAAACTTGGAATGAAGAAAGATGCTGGAAATCTATGCCATTCTTTGCCGTAGCACACAGTATAGTTTCGACCAGCTTGGACTGCATGCTGAGCGGCTGGATCTCTATGAAGCTGGAAGAAAATGTCGAATGGTGCTCGGTAACCTAGAAAAATATAACGAATCATTGCAACTTATAAGACATTTGGTATCGACAAATTTGCTATTCAAAAATACATTGAATAATGCTAATGATTATTTATATTACCATAGTGTAAGGCTAGGATTCTTGAACAACCAATTGTGCTTGTTAACATAATAGCTGCAACACCAATTGTAGTAGCAAGTTTCCGATAATCCCAAACCCTAACTTTTGAAAAGTCTTTTACTCCTTGAATCCACCATAAAAACACTTTTGCGCAAATTATATCGCAAAGCTTCTGAACACAATCAATTCCTATTGCTCCAGCTATGGGAATCAAAGGATAAATTGGAAACAGAAATCGCTCTTCCTTGTGCGGTTGAAGAAGAAAAACCACGAGCCATGTAAATACTGTAGCAATGATGATTAATTGTTCGCGAATTCTATCTTGGATCTTGAGGGTCATCAAAAGGAGTACTGGTGATAATATTGCCATGATGAATACAATGTTGAAGTTCAGTGATCCATTTATGAAGTAAAACGTCCAGGATTCAGTACCGTATAGGTCAGGACCTTTCGTCGAGAACACATTGTACATTACTATATTCAGAGGTGCAATCACCAGTTTGCCATACATATTAGAATCCAGAACCACCGTTGGAATCTGCAAAAACATAAAATGTCCAATTACAATCTTACTTGTCTACTCCTACGTTCATAAAAAGTTCATAATTTCAATAAAACTAACCAGTATAACCAACAGTGAAAGAACCGACCA
>JAQGAP010004676.1:0-10077 GCA_034697805.1 Orchesella bifasciata
TGTATCTGGATTCAATTAATAATACAAACTCCTTCGCCGTTAAAAACCACGAGGGTCAATCAGTTCTCCACATCGCAGTTTCATTCATGGAAGTTCAAAATGAGACGCTGGAGATATTCCAAAGACGTGGGGTGGACTTCAATGGAATAATCGTGAATGGCTATTCCATTCTCTTCCTCGCAATTGCTAACGGAAGAAGTGATTCATTTCTCAAACCTTTGATTGCATTTGGAGCTGACTGGCAACTAAATGGCCCATTCCAAAATACGGCTCTCCATTTGGCTGCTTATTGGGGGAACTTGGATGCGATCAAGTTATTGATACAACTTGGAGCTGATGTCAATGCTCTAGAATCGAATGGGTATACACCATTGCACGCAGCGTGTTGGGACATTGCTGAAGTAGTTACCAGATTGGATATAGTGACTGAACTTGTCCGTAATGGAGCTAACGCCAACATACAAACATATTCAGGTCAGTTTCCAATAGACTTAGCTCAACTAAAAATGGAAAAAGGAAAGTTGGAGGACGGAATCATTGAGTTGCTTCAAAACATGAAAAATCGACCTAGTTTCAACCAAGCGGAGGATGTAGTTGCCACTTCAGCTAAACTGACTAATATTCTGGATGAACTCGAGAAACTCGCGTCGAATTCCTCTGAAATTTCAAAAATATTATTTCAAATTGTTCACACTGGCGATTGGGACACCATCAAAGGCGTTTTAGATCAGGTTGGCCAGAGCTCAGATGTCACTGACATTTGGGACAAGGAACTTCACTCATTGCTCCATGTCGCTATCAAGTACAGAGACTACTCCATTGTGGAATATATATTAAACAGCCAACGATTCGCCGACAAGTTAACTGACACCAAATTTAATGCGGACTTGGTGGAATTGTGCTTGAGAAATATCAATACTGTATCTTCATCAACTTTTGAACATAAATCTAGAACTCTCCAACTGCTGCTGACGTTAAACCCTGAGCTGATTCAGTCCAATGTTCAAGGCACATCTCCTCTACTTTACATAACTGAAATGAAATTCAGCAACGGCAGAAAATTAGGGTTGATTAAAATGCTTATTGAAAACAACTCGAATGAAACGGCTGTCGACGATAATGGCAATACAATTCTTCACTTTGTCGCAAGGGTAGGAACTCCAGCTGAGCTTCATGAGACCGTTGAGTATTTGGATTCAATCAACAAGACAAACTCATTTTTCGCCGTTAATAACGAAGTGGGGTTTACGGTTCTTTCCAGTGCAGTTTGCGCTTTTGAAGTTCAAAATGAGACGCTGGAGATATTCCAAAGACGGGGGTGGACATGAATGCTGTCACCGTGCATGGCGATCCGGTCTTCTTCCTCGCAATTGCTAATGGAAGGAGTGATTCATTGCTCAAGACTTTGATCGCATTTGGAGCTAATTGGCGACAAATAAATGCCCGATACCAAAGTACGGCTCTCCATATTGCTGCTGAATATGGAAACTTGGATGCGGTGAAGTTATTGCTACAGCTTGGGGCTGATGTCAATGCTCTGGATTGGAATGGGAATACACCATTGCACTACGCTTCCTGGGGTGATGGGAGAATTATTAAATTGGATTTAGTCCGTGAACTTATTAATCATGGAGCAAACGTCAACATTAGAAACAAATGGGGGAAATCACCTGTGGACATGGCTCGACAAGAAAGCAGAGATATGATGGAAGACGGCATCATTCAGCTGCTTGAAAGTACACCCAATCAAATTAATCGAGTTTCTGAATGAACGACTAATATGGTTAGACACGTTCATGACGGCATTGGGCTTGTACGTGTTTGTGGATTACAAAACAATTAATACCTAAATAAATATTTAATTTGCATTTTTATCTATATTGTTTAAATTTTTCTGTCGAGAATTGGAAATTTTTAATTTTGGAACTAAGTATAACTGTAGAGAACTCATCAATATGTAGTAATAAAGCTGTGAGTACCAAGCGGTGTTGATAAATTTTTTGATTACCTTCACTTATTTGTCTAAATTGTATCTGTTTTTTATATAGTCAGCCTTGATATCAAGCAAACTAACATTTTCCATAATATCAATAGGTAGGGATGATCACTTTATATTTTTAATCAACTGCGACACCCAGTGCCCTGCAGTCTCATTGTTTTTTATTTCACTTTCATTCTGGTGGTTTCTCCAGCTTTTCATCAATTCCACAATCTAACCATGAGAATTCATTTCACTAGTTTGCCAACGGGCCTGTCTATTCAACAATCATTGCTACTTAACATAAACCTTCAAATTGGGCGTCAGAAGCAATTTTGAAACAAACATTCGTCAAATACAGTAAAACATAGTCACACAAAAAATCAGAGCTCATTATATCATCATCAATCGCTTTGCATTTTCATCACATCTTCGTTACACATCAACCAACATAGCTCACATTCGCGAATACGTCAGTACTTTTTTTTGCTTCCTAGCATATTTGGATATTGTTGTTATCCATTATAATATTAGTAAGTAATTTGACATATATTTGAGAATTTTTGCATTTGCAAGGCAAGCAATGAATATACTCTGATATAAATAAAATAGTATTGCATTTTGCGACGCTGAAATTTCGAGTAGATTCTGAAATCTTCGTGCTTACATCCATTTTTCAGCACAAAATGAGCGTACGGAACCGACTCACAATCATAAAGGGGAAATGTTATGATGGGATGAAAATGAATGTGGAGCACCCACTAAATACTGTTTGGATGAAACTACTGTATATACTTGGAGGTATGGATAGGTTTTATTACAATTCATCAACGTATCCTAACATTTAATATAATATTTTTAGTTTTCAGTGTAATCGGTTTTACAATATTATAAATATGAGTTTTTAAATCTTCATATTGATCGTTTTCATGTATACCAAGAATATTACTTCATTTATTCAATAAAAGGTAACATCGAATGTATTCTTAGGCCATCCACAGTTATTCTGAGCATGATTTCATCTCTTGAAAGCTGATGACAAAAAATGTTATCAGGAGAACCGTAAACTGAAAAACAAATCCAATATTTTAAAATACGAGTTATGGACATATTATACAAGCCAAGAAGGTAAACTATAGTTGGTATTTACTTGAGCTAGGAACCCATAGTTTATTTGATACAGACCAGGACATCCGATACCGATGTATCCTCGTTCCAACTCTTGTAGTACATATACTCTCCCACTCTATTTTGTCTGTGAAGACATTCCATCTGACGTCTCCGCGTACAATCCATACATGGAACTTAGGAAACCACCTAGGAAAAGTAAAAGAATTAAAATAATGAGCGTACAATACAGGAACTGTAATTTTAAAAAGTAAATTTCATTTATATACATACAGTTCTGCAAGTTTCCGCCATGAGAATCAATGCAATTCCTATAAACACGCTTTCCATGAAAAATCCAATGGTAAATATGAGGGAATTTGAATTTGTAAACAAATTCAGCCACATCAAATGCACGAAATTTGCGATTACGAGGACAATAGTTGGTATAGACCAGATGAAGTTAGTTGAGGTGCATAAGCTTTTTAACTCCTCGTAGTTTTCAAGAATTTCCTTTTTATCTCTTCCAGCAACTGGGTACGATGTCTCAAGGTTTTTTGCAGCAATCCAAGATGTCACAGGAATTATCCCATAAATAAGTGTGCAATGTACAATGTACACTAGTGTTTCTACAAATTCTAGAACTAGTTCAAACACTCCAATCGCAAACTCATTGGTTGAGTATGGTTGCGTACTGTTCCCTAAGGTATAATTCAAAAAGAACCTTTCCATTCCATACTCTACCGCTATATCAAACCTCTCTGAAAAGGGAACGAAGATTTCGTCATGATAACCGCTCAGTATGTATGTCGTGATCCAGACTACACATAAAGCGGTTTGCACGAGAATTACGTATGCAATTCCGCACTGGATAAAATATTGGTAGTTCATTAAAATATTGCAATTTATTTAAAATTTCAAAGCAATATAAAACTATTCACAGTACCTTTTCATTTGTTTTACTGAGATTTGCTACTGAAGAGCTTTTGTTAATTAGTTTTTCCAGAACCTCTGTGTTCTGACTCGATTGGATAGCAAAGAATGAAAGGGCCAGCCAAATTGTCCAAGTCCACTCATCAATGATATAAAAGTAATTCTGTGCCAGGAGAGCTGGATTCTCTGTGACGTGTCTGATGTTCAAAACCCCAAACGTCAAAAGGCAAATCCAAACCAGGGGCAACATTACAGTAAAGCATAAAAGCTGTAAAATTTCAAAGTTAGATTATATTTGCCGCTCTACATAAGCGAAATTTAATTGAATATTTAGTTTCTTTTGATACTCTTTGCATCTTGTTTGTCTTGAATACGTAACGACCAGAAGGGTTCATCACGGGCTTGAAGGGAATACATAAGAAGTAGTATCCAGTCAGTAGCCACAAGTTGAACAGACACAGCTTGTTGACCCTACCGTGCATTTTTATTTTAGTCAATTCAAATGAATATTTTCATAATGATTATTTACTTCGAATGTTGGAATGTTTTTCCCCTAGTAATGTTCCTATTATAATTCTCCGTAGTTCCTAATTTAGAGAGGCTACTATAATATAAATTCTATTAAGGGAACAATTAACCATACTTGAGACAGTTTGAACATGTTTAATTCTAGTTTCTAATTTTTATCTTATTTTCTAATAAATAATGAATAAAATCCAAGTTTAACCTATTTCCTTTCTAAATTCCAGCACGTTTCCGGATATTTATTACTACTTAAAAATCATCCGCAATACAACTCAAAACATAAGCTTTCGCTTGGATGTATGCACGAGGTTTAAGCCCGTTTGATCCAATTTCGGACTAATGCCTGGCGTGATATATTTTTTTGAAATGACGCCTGTAAACCTAGTTTGATCTACGGCGATAAAAATTAAAATTCTTGAAATTGATACAACTTGGGACTGATGACAATGCTCGAAATAGAGATGGGGACACACCATTGCACTCACGTTTTGGCACAATGTCAAAGTTATCAGGTTGGATGTAGTTCGCGAGCTTATGAATCATGGAGCAAACGTCAACATTGCAAACCATTTTGGGAAATCCCCCTCGGACATGGCTCGTGACAAAATTTTTGGAAAGACGAGATAACCTGGAAGACGGCATCATTCAACTGCTTGAAAGCACACAAAATCAAATTCATCAAGTTTCCGAATGAAAGAATAATATGGTGAGATAATTTTCTTACGCAATGCGTTTATGAATTTTGGTGGAGTTCAAAACAAATAATAATTAAATAAATGTTTACCTTACAATTTTATCTTTATTGTTTATATTTTGGCTGCTAAGAATTTGACATGATTAATTTTGGAATTACAACTGGAGAGAACTCATTAGTTTGTAGCAATAAAACTGTGAAAACTAAGCGGTGTTGATAAAAATGTTGATTACCCCTTGCGCCTTCACTCATTTGTATAAATTGCAAATACTGATGTATCTGATGCTTGTAAACACTTGAATAAAACTTTTATATTCTATTCTAAATTGCATCGGCTTGTGTCAATAGTCACACTGGATGGTAAGCAGACACACATTTTTCAATGAATTCTTAAGTAATTAGGGAAGTGAGAATACCACTGGTTTATCAAAGAATTAACACTATAGTAACTGCTTTTTGCGATGCTTTATCTCTCCTGGTAATTTGGGATCTTATTTCCGTATTAGATACCTCAATTCAAAATCATCTATGTGTGCGTGTATGCACCAAAAACGAAAAAAAAATGTTCTGAAAAATACGCAAAATGCGCTGTTATGGTCACATTTAGAGTATAGGGTACATGTTGCATGTACCCTTTATTGTGTTTTCTGTTTGCAAAAAGTTTACATTTATTGTATATATACGAACCTTATATGTTTTTATCAACAAGGGCATAAATGCATGCCCGAACCAAGCATTTAATTAAACGTTATTTTTTAATATGAGTTGGAGAATACATTTGGGTTATCTGACATGTGCTTTAGTAATAACTACTATTTGTCAAATACTAGTGGGTGGCAGTACTATTAACTACGTTGCAACAATTTTAATTTTGAATCAACTGTCCTGTACTTTTTCTTGGGCATTAATTTATGAATGAAGAAACTTATTTTACTTACACCTATAACTGCTTTTTAAAAACTTGTATAATTTGGAAAGCTAAATTCAGAGATTTTGGAACGGAAGAATCTTCCAAAGTTGTAACCTGCGTGTTAGCAAAGCTTTTCGTTTTCGCCAAGCACTTTGAATGATTTTTGCACTTCGTAGCTCCTGTTGCTGCTGAAACGTCGAAGAGGTCATTGCTCGCTTGTAATCTTTCCCATTTCTGATTTCCTCTTGATACTGACTTAAATCTTCTGCCGACATAAAACCTTTGCGAAAGTATAAATATGTGATGGCAGCATCCAGCACGTCAGCACAATGAACCCATGTCCCTGTGTTCAAAGTTATATTATAAATTTAAACTGTAATTTCATGAAATATTTTAGAATATAGATTAGCGGTCACCTTGGTAAATAGAGATATTCATGAGGCTAATTGCATATCGATTCGGCTTTGAAACTTGCAAAGGTGGCTCAAACTTCCCAAACAAGTCTGATAAATCGTTGCAATGAACAAAGTGGGAATTTTCTGTGTCAAATTGAGACCAAACTTCATAAAACATTTCCAAGTGCTCATCAACGAGCTCGCATTCTGCAAGTTTCATAGCTCGTGAGTAATTTTGCAGTATTACGGCGCTGAACAGGTTCACAAATATCACGAAGGTTACAAATAGATACGAGATGATATAAACGCCTACTACAGTGGCGTTTCCACAGAACCCGGACGTATTCTCGTTGTCCTTTCCACAGTATTCAGCATTGGCTAGTACATACATTAATCTGTCCCAACCTGAAATTTATAAAAAAATTAAAACAGACCTAGTTCAAACAATACGTCACAAATGCTCGTTTTTCTACACTTACTTGCAGAAGTAAATATGGGGAAAATATAAATGAACGCTTCTAGCAGGGTTTCGAAATTTTGCAAGATCCAGTGTGATCCATAATTGTTGAAAAGTTCCATTCCAACTAAGGCATAAATAAACACGACCAAAAAGAGAAGTAGACAAATGTTGAAAAACTCTGGAAGCGAAATTTGGAGGACAGATAAAAGCTGCCGAAGTCCGTTTGCAGCTTTTCCATTACGAAGATATCTGGAAACCCAAGCAAATCTCACCAAACGGAGTAACCCAGGGCGAAATGGGACCAAGGTGGTTTTCAAAGCTACATCTGTCCACAAAATATCAAATACTGTTAATAACTCCGTAAAAAGTTCAAACATGTTGCGAGGGCTTCTGAAAAACCTTAACCCAAATGCAAAGATGTTGAGAAGACTTTCACTTGCAAAAACAGCAGTACAAACTCCGTTTAAAACCAGTAAACTATCCTTGTATGGCTGCAAATGCACAACAATTATAAATGGTATAATAATATTATAACTACCATATTAATTCTTCATTGCAGAAATTCTATGATACATTTAAACTATTACATTGGTGCTGTCTTGTTCTACCGACAGTAAAATCATGTTGAGTACGAGGTTTATAAGAATGGCTGTTTCGAAGTTTCTTGACGTTACAACTCCCAAAGCAGATTTTTGATACTTGAGCTACAATGTCCAACGGAAAAATGAGAAATAATACCACTGAAAAATTTTGTTGTAAATATTTTACCGAATGAGCATCAATTCCAGAAAATTTTCTCTCCAGTTTGTCTTGCAAGTATTTCCGTGCAACGTAGTAGCCACTTTTCTTTCTGTTGCTCGTAGCATCCGCTTCTGTTTTTGCTTTCTCCTCGTTTAGTGCGTCAATGAGCACGCCTGTAAACAGATTAAATGCGAAAAACGAGCCAAAAAGAATCACAATCACAAAGTAGCCAGAAATCCAAAAGCTGTTCCCAAAACTTGGCTGCTCATCAATTTCCCCGGAACTTGTTGCCATATGGAAATTATAATCCCAGGTCTTGAACGTTATTATTTCAAGAACTCGCATGTACCCACTTCCAACGTTGTCAAATCCCTTTCCAAAGTTAGACCAAGTATTATTGTAGTGCAAACAATCCCCTCTGTTTCGGATATTTGTGTTATTGTAATAAAGCATTGAACATTTGTGGAATCTTCCATTCAAAATCTGAACACCGACAATCGCACAAACCAGCCAGATTAGGACACACACCAATAATATTCCAAAAATTTTAGGAAGGGCTCTTCCCAAAGCATTGAAGAGAATCCGCATTCCATCAAAGTTTGAAAAAAGTCGGAGCACCCGCATTGAGCGAAAAAAAGAAACGGTACCATAGCCGGCAAAAGCCATAACAATATTTAAAACGCCACTTGCAACGACAATAAAGTCTAGGAGGTTCCATTTGTTTTTTATATAAGCGGAGAATCCCTTTGCAGCAATTTTGATGACAGCTTCGACTGCCATAAAGAATAAAGTTGTGTCATCTGCAATATCTAGAACGCCCTGCAGTAGCGGCCTTGATTTCAAATGTTTATCACGCAACGATAGGCAAACCGTAGCAATTATTGTGTTCCCAATGTTAAAATACTTGAACCATTTACTGTTAAGTATTGTTTGCAGGTTTTTACGAAGCTTGGGACATTTACAGAAGGTTTTCTTGGGATGTAATGCCTCGCTTTGATTATTTTGTTTGTCTGGAATTGCAGAAGGTGGTTGAATATTTATACTAGTTTTCTGTCGTAAAGATGTTGCAAATTTGAGTTTCATCCACATCCCTAGCCGTCTAAAGCGGTTGAAAGCAATAACAATCTTATTTGTGTCGGAATTTCCGTTTCTACTTTTTGCTGATAAATTTCTTGCTGAAAATCTTTGAAGAAACATGACCAGAAGGAGGTTGAGGACAATCATATCCAACACGATGACTGCCGAAAGAAAGAATGGGATACAAATCCATCCATTATCATCAACGCACTTTGACATGGATTCCATCCATTCGCCACAAAGTAGTCGAAAGATGACCATAAAAGAGTGCCAAAAGTCTCTGAAATGCCAGTGAGATTTAGGATGCTAGGTTCCTACAAGTAAAAATGTTTTCTGTTTAAATATCCATTTAGTATAATGGTAGATGTACAAAATCAAAAACTTTACCAATCTTTCCACCGAACAAATGAAGTCCAGCCACACAAAACATGTAGAATACGCCAATCGCCACAGCTGTCATTTCACTAACGGTTCCCATGGCGCTGAAAACTCCGTTTAACATTGAATTCAAAGTTGGCCAAATTCTTGCCAATTGAAATATTCGAAGCTGTAAACAAAATTTAAAAAGTAAGTTTCGGCTTTTCTTGGAACTTAAAATAGCAGTATGAGTCTTACAGAGCGTAGGCTAAGTAGAGTCTTCATCCACCGAGTATTGAACTCAAATTTATATTCGACAAGAAATAAAACAGTTTGTCAAAAATCGAATATGTTCCATTTATCCTTAAAAAAGGATATTGGGCCACCTGCTAGGAACTTAAGCAAGCATTCCACTGCAAACATGACTCCAAAAACCTGCAGAAGAAACGAAATGAGAAGCAAGGTTTTAAATTAATTAAATATTTTCTTGAGTTTCAAACCTGATATCCCGAGACAATAGTCATGTGAAGTTGCGGATTGTCTTCAACCCCAAAATGATCTATTGAAAGAATTATTAAATTGCCGACTGTGGCGAGCGCCATTATCTACTCTGTGACTGGATTGAAGGCAATAACATTTAGCAGGTTTACAAACCATGTCCATGTAGCGTTGATCAGGTTTTTGCAATCTGAACCTTTAAAAATACAATGTATGGGCACGATCTTCAAAATGAGTTTTAACGTTAATTTAAAAAAAAAATTTACCCAAAAATTTGAGCTGCCTCAATCCTGCATTGTAATTATTATTGGGGTTGCTTTCATCTGGTTCATGAATTGTACTTTCTACGATATTACTATCATTGGAACCAGAATTAATTCTTGTGATACTTTTGTTTCGGCA